>OMNZ01038448.1:0-41998 GCA_900303255.1 Lesueurigobius sanzi | reverse complement strand
CAACAACAACAACAACAACAGGCTAATGTTGCTAACCAGCTGCTAATGGCGATTCTAAACGTTTTATGTTTGGAGACTTAACACATCTGAAAAACAAATCCAGTGACTGAAATGGGCTCATGAAGAGCTTTTAAAAGACATATATCATGTATGTACAGTACATGGGGGTCCTTCTGGCGCAGTTTTCAAAAAATAGATGTGGGTGGAGTTAGGGGGGTTAGTTGTTCTTTAAATACACCTATGAATGTTTGAATGCACTGACGATCTGTGGCCCATCATGCTGTATACATGTCAATATGCAGCCCTCTGTGACACCCCTGGTCTAGATAAAGAATCCAACGTTTTTGATTAGGCTAATTTTTTTCAAGTCTTATATACAATGTAAGAACACTGTCAAGTTATTGGTTAGTGATGATCAATTAGGTAAGATTAAGGTGTTTTATTTGTAATTATCTAACTTTACTACAAAATCTGTCCTCTGTATATGACCCATGGTGCTGGGGCAACCCGTAAGAAGCAGCGGTCACCTGGGTGCAGCGCCAAGGGACCCATCCCAGATGTAGAGTCAGGTTAATGGGCAACATATATCACTTGGGTGGAGGATTCACCAAGTGTGCATTCTTTGAGGTGATAGAGGATAGCCATTTTCCAACACTGTGAGATGAGCGAATAAATGTTCAGTATGGAGCATTTCCTTTTAACTGGATCAGGTCATCTTGTGAATGGAGGGTAAGCGGTTCCAATCCCACACTGCCATTGTGTCATTGCCAGTGTCTGCAGAGTGTTGTATGAATGAGAGTGAGAATGGGCGAGTGGTTCCTTAGTTTGAGTGCTTAATGGTAGAAAAGCGTAAACTGGTCCAAATACCAACATAACTTTCATGCATACACATTGCTTTAAGAAAAGCTTCGACAATCGAGGATGAAGGCGTTTGTTTCGTCAATGAAGCACAGAATAGTGGTGAAGCTCCTCTTGCTTGAAAGCTACTCCCAAACGCTCATTTTAACACAATACAAAGAAGCCAATACTCCAATGATTTAAATCTTGAAAATTACAACCACTTTTATCATTTTTCAGACAGGCTTTGGTCCATAATATCTAATCTTCCCTCTCCCCCAAACACAGCTATTCAAGTCTATAAGAGGCCGCTCATTATCCACAACAGGCTGAGTAAGCAGTGTGGACGGTGTTGGCGCTGAGGGAAATAGTATCAACAGAAGGTTCATAAATGCAGGCATTAACAAGCCAGATTTAGGCCCAAAGCTGTAGCTTGCATCACTGCTCTCTGAACACTTACTTTATCCCTCAAAGCCGCTGGAAAACAATCAGGACTGAACTTACGGCCAAGGAAGAAGAGAAAAGAGCAAAGACTTTGGACCTTTGAGCTTTTGTGCTTCACTTTGAATAAATATGCTTACACAAGGGCTCCGATTATCCCTGCACATGTGCGAGAATAGGACAAATATCCAAATAAGTACATAAACAAATTTACTGCAGGTCTGCACTCTGTAAAATGAAGACTTATTTATAAGGGGAAAAGATATAAGGGGGAAATCAACACATTTAGATACATCAATTTGAGTTTTCTGCTGTAGATTAATTTTTAATGAGAAAAAAGTTGTGCAAAAATGGCCAAAATTGCCTATTTATTCTCCCAAAGTTTCACTCAAAGGGGATTTTGGATATCTTGTTTAGTTTTTGGATAAGCTATTTAATAATGTTGCCTTGTTATTTATTTTTCTGTGCAAACTTAAAAAATCTTGTTAAGTCCACGATGGGTAGGTGCTATGAAAGTAGAAATTTGGTTGCAACAATGTGAGAAAAATTACTTTTGAGAAAATGACCCATACTAATCCCATGGGGGATACTGACATACCTGTTTTACGCAGAAAAATATTCCAGAGTTGCACATTAGTGACAGCTGATGTGTAATTATCCATTTCTGTTGTTATTTGCTACACCACAGGGAGGAAAAGGCCTTTTTGCGGGGAAATGTCTTTTTTCAGGCGGATATTAGAACAACCCATTGCAACCTCATTTTATTGTCAATCATCATTTATTCGTAGGAAAACATCTTAGCCTATTCATACTTTCCTACCTTTAGCACCAAGAGAGGAGGGACTCAGAGGTTAACTCCTCCTTCTGGTTTGCTCTTAACCCTTTAAGCCCTAGCCCTTTTTCTCCAAATATCCCATCCCTAAGCTCTAATGTTTGGACACCAAGATTAGCCATGTGTGCACCTATGATGTAAACAAATGATTTTTGGGCTTAAGAGGTTAATTAAACAGTTCATTCTGAAGATTTGGATATTTATTTGTTTCAAGGTGAAAATTTAAATGTTAAGAGAGAAAACTGGCCCAAAACCTTTAAAAAAAGTGTCTCCAGTGTCTCCCCTTAAAGACAAACATCAGTGCAGATGTGAAAGGATAGCTATTTTACACTCTATAAAACAACAGATTGACAGAGCCTTTATGAGCAGCTTCAATGGTTTAAACATGTTTTCTGGCAGTAATAAATTGCACACAACACGCCTGACACGCTCCGAGATGCACAGCACTCTCTCCCATGCGCAGCCCGCGCCGACAGGGTATTACCACGCGCCCATTGAAGTGACCGTTTCTTCACCAAGTTCTCCCCTCAGAGAAAAACACACTTCTTTATTCTTTCATGGCAGAATCCTTTCCGCCCTCACAGCTGGCCTCGAACGCGGGCCTAAGGTGTTTTAAACGGCTGAACAAAGCACATATTCAGAGCGGTGGAGATCAAACAAGCACAAAATCTGGACTGAAAAGAAGGAACACAAGCTGGTGGGAAAAATCAAAAAATAGTCCTGTGATCTTGCAGCACTGTTTCAAGTGCTAGTGCGGTTTGGTAGTTTGCAGGTCTCAATATTTAACAAGGAGGGAGCTACAATATCAGGGAAATTGAGTGAGTAGTTGGCATAATATTATAAAAACTAGTCGCTCAAGTAGGAGCAACGCTACTTTAAAAGAACCATGCAAGTAGGAGTAAAAAGTAGCCATCCAAATACCACTTTTCTCAAGTAAGAGTAAGAAAGTAATCGATCTGAGTAGTGAGTATGTATTTGTGTGTAAAATTGGTTTAGGTTTCAGGAGGCAAAATGTCAGGCTATTTCCGAAATCCACAGCTTTGCAATATTTATAACCAGGGCCGTCAATGGAATTTCTGGGGCCTGGGGCAAGAAGTGTTCACATGGGCCCCCCTTGCCACATTTTCTATTATTTTACTTGAAAATGCACAGCAAAAATATATATCTTACTGAGTTAAAACAACAACACAATGTTCAAAAGGAGTAGGCTGAAGCAAGACGCATATTACGCCTAGCCCTGACTTACTTACTACAAATTTCTGTGACTACTGTTTACATTCAGTAACTTAAGCTGAACTAATACCCATTAAGCAGATCATATACATATATAATAATAAATATATGTACAAACACACTCATACCTTAATCCCAAATATACTAAATAAAATATAATGGTCTCGTTCATGGGAGATTGTCCCCCCTCTGTTAACGGCCATGCTTATACTTTTCAACACAGTTTTAGGGTTCTTTCAGTGTCTGGCTGGGTGCATTTTGGTTTTCTCCATCAAGATCTGGTTTTCTCCATCAAGCTGGTTCAAAGTTATCCCAAACTTTTATAACACATTTCTAACGTCCCAATTCGTCAGGGACTTTCGCATTGACATTACTGTAGCTGTTTCATACTGTTTCATAAATCTCTGCTTTTACAATCAACTGAAGGACAAAATACATGGGAAAAAAAGTCATTCACTGGACCTTTGACTAAGACATTTTGGTTTCAAGCCAAGATATAAAAGAATCAATTCTTTGGCGGGGTCTGCTCTCTTTCTGAGCACTCCTATTGTACCTTTCCAATGTTAAAAATGATTGCTTTCCAAAATGTTTGCGAGTAAAACCGAGCACCAAACTTGCGTCAAAGTGGCAGGAAAATGAGAAATGTCCCAAGAAAAGGGGCAGAGAGCATGTGATAGGAAATTCATTTTTGGAAGCTGTAGCCAGTGCAGTTGTGTAACTACAGATGGTTATTTTCTGTAATTCTTCATGTATCTGCACTCGTTTGCCTTTAATTGATTTCAACGCTAAAAATAGATAATCGTTAAGCTTATGAAGGCAGTAAAGTTAATTCATATATATGCTAATTGCTGAGTAAGTTTAAAACTTCTCATTAAACAAAAGTTTGTGAGCAAGTACCCACTCACATCTGACCTTACCCACGGAGACAGCTTTGTATTTCTCTTTGTGCTCGTGTTCAAATGGCTTTTTTTGTGTGTGGAAGAAACAGATTATTTTCAAGGTTTGAAGGTTGCTTGGAGACCACACATCCTTTATACTTCACCAGACAGTTCAAAACTTCAAATATGTGCGTGTCAAAAGTACCGTTCTTCTCTGTTCTGGCCCACACACACTCGGCCTCCGTGGCGCGGGGCGGGGTTACTGCAGGAGCGCTGCCGGACCTGAAAGCCAATGCCACAGCTGGTGCTACAGGGAGACCAGGACGTCCAGGGGGTCCAGGCACCGTTTCTATGGACACACAAACGCAATATGAGCAACTCCAACCGAGTTTTTAGCTTCTGATTTAGGACTATAAAGAATAAATTTAACTTAAATTTATTCTTTAAGTAACATATATGTTTTGCTAATTAATTTTTCACACATTGAATTGTCAGGAGAAAGTGGTAGACTTGGTATATATCTTGGAGAGAGCTGAAAAGGAATGGAAATACAACCAATCAACACATCAAACCCAAGTTGCAGCCTCTGAAAATGAGTGTGTAGGGGTTTCAGAAGTAGCGCTGTGTAATGAGGAGGTGGTGTGATGGGGCAGGGACTATTTCGCTCCCAGTTGACTCCCCCTAACCTCTGCGGAGCAAATGAGGCGAGGCATATGGGAGTTGAGCTGTTACCAAAAGTGCTACCTGGAGCAGTTGGCCACCTCCACGCTGATGCCGTGGCACTGCTGACCTCCGCACTGGGGCGCCGGGCTGTCACACGCTCGGGTCCGGCACAGGCACGAGCCGCCGCTGCCCCCTCCGTCACTGTGACTGCACATGGACCAACTGGACCAGGAGCCGAAGCCACCGTCCACGGTCACGTTCCGCACCTGAGGAGGGCAAGATGTAACGGTGGAGTTCAGTGTAGTGATATCGATCGGGGTTAAATCCACCAAGGTCCAATTTGAGAAAAAAAAAAAACAATGTCCGGAGTCAATTTACAGATAATGTCCAGAGTCAATTTACAGATACGTGGGAATAATACTTCTTTTATTTGACTTCATGAACTTAAGCTGTGTGTTTGAAAACAGTGTAATTAATCATACCCTGATATATGTTTATTGTGGTAAAAAATGGCCTCTATGCCTATAGAGCTCGGAATGATGGCACGTAATGGGGCGTGGCCAGCAGATTGTGTTGATGTGTATGTGGTTGAGGCGCCATCTTACCGGTCCAAACAACCAACTACTAACTGTAGAACAAGGGAAACCTGATGGACAAATACTTCAAGACAGTTTGGGCCTGTTGTGTAGTTGACTGCCATGTTAGGACGCACCATCTATGAAGGAATAATATTGAAAATGGGCTGTGTTTTCATTGTTTTGTGGTCCTGAAAAATAATAGCAGGATTCCCATAATGCATTGCACTGTGATGTCAGTTCCAAAGCTCTATATACAGCATTATGTTTGTGTGAAAGTGAATTTACACATTGTGCCAAAGCAGACTGTGTCATCTGCTGCTCCTGTTTACTCCCCACTGCATAGAGTCCTGGTTTAGACCTGATTCAGTCCTGGTTTAATTTAGATCTGGATTAGGCCTTATTCAGGTCAGGTTTAGTTTATTCCTGGACGGTTTTTACCTGGTTTAGACCTAGTATAGCCCTGGTACATTGTAAATCGTCTTCCTCTGATTTAAAGCTTTTTAACAAAACAATCGGGAAACAGCACTTCTATTTGCATAACGTGCATATTTAATTAGATAATTCGGGCCCGCTCGGTTCAAAGCTTTTGTTAACCATAAATAAGTCATTTCTGGGCTGTTTTGAGCAAAATAAAAAGTGCCAAGCAGCTTCCCTTTCTGTTTATCTGTGCTGTATAGTCAATTCTCTGCTCCCGAGAGAGAGGAGGGGAGGGAGACAGAGCCTGCAGTGGCTCGACTGAGATCACAATCAGTTCCAAAGGTCGGATACAAGGTTTGGGTCTGGATCTAGATGGCGGTCCACTAATTCGTGACCTCTGATATAGATGCAGACATGACAGTACGAGGATGGCAGCATGTTCTGAAATACACAATAATAATGGGTTTTTATTTACTGTATGTATTAACAGTATAAGTCTTTCACTCCCCATATTCGTTGGAAAGTTACTAATAATGCTGACGTTCAGCTGACTGATGCAGGAGCGTATCTAGGGAGTAGCCAGGGGTAAGCAGCCCAAGTGTCACCTCATTCCCAGAGGCTGAGACAGTGTGGGGGCTTCAAATGAACTTCAAATCGATATATCTCCAAACGCCAATAACTATGTCGAAATTAATATGAAAATGAACAACGTTTTGCATATAAGTGTGTATAGATTCTGACATTTAAAAGGCCTGCTACATGGTTTGCTACATCAAACAAACATTTCATTCAGGCCTTGTGCTATGGTGTTCCAATGTTTATTTCTGCTATTTGTTCATTTGGTCTTCTTCGTTTGTTTTAATGATCCTTTAATAAGACAGAAGGTTTGTTTACCTGCAGGTAAGATAAACAAACCTGTCTTCCTAAAAGAATAATTAAAACAATATCTCTATTTAATAAGCGAATAATGAACAATTTAAGAAGACTTGATATAAAAGTGCATGCTAGAACTTGATTAAAACAGTAAAACAGAAGAGGGAGAGAAGAGACACAGGTGTGCCATCATTCGCACCAAACCCCACGCTGACTGAGAATATTTTGAGAATAATGGATTTTCTAGAAAGCACTCATTACATTACAACTTAGGTGGCTGTGGGAAACAAAGCCCATGTGGCAGCTTCAAAAATCAATTTCCCCCAAACAGATGCAAAAAAAAAAAAAAAAATAGGCCAGATTATGAGCATCCACGACACATCCGAAATTGTTCAGTCGCCAGGACACGAAGCGCGGCGAGAACACAGGGAAGATATATGAAGATTGTCTGAGGATATGATGAGAGGGAAAAAGAAAATGAATGCTGTGAATCAACACATTCAAAACGGCCGAAATACGAGGAAATAAAAGGCGCCGCATAAATAGACATTTGAGGCAAAACAGAATGTGGCGGAACGCTTTTGATATTACTCGGGCTGCGATGAATTACTACAGACGTCCAGAGCATTGAGGCTAAATACAAAAAAAAGCACAAAGATTCACCACGACAGATGATATGAAAGCGGCGGCTGCTACTTTTCAGAAAACCGTTCAGAATGGGAAGAAAAAAAAAACAGTGAATGAATAAAAAGACATCAGCTGCTTTGGAGGAAGCCGAAATAACGCTTGCCCTTATTGGTAATTGAAAGCTGCAGCGTACCTCAATTGGGAATGCTTGGCAAAGATGGCCAATTTTGAGGAGATGAGTTGGCGCCAGCGCAAGAAAAAGCCAATATTACATCTGTTGCACCTATCACTTACAGATGGGGCAATAAGTGAAATGGCTGGAAGATGCGGCAGTCAAAACATTATTATTCCCCAAGAGCATTAGGCTTTAATCACTTCGCTGAGAAAAAAAAGAGTAACCCACTTTATTGCCATCAGAAATGTAGGTGGTGAATGTGTACAAGCGAAGAACATCGTGGAAAGTCCAGCAGTGGCCCAGAAACACTCAACCTGTACCTATTTTTAATGGAAACCGCTGTAATCAAAACCTCTTCTTAACTTTCTGCCAATGGAAGAAGTATTATTGCACATAACATAAGAGAACAACATCTCACTGAACTTAAAATGAGAAAATAAATCGAAATTTATTTGAAATCAGACACTTTTTCTCATTGAAGTGCAAAAATACATGTTCCTTTGGCAGATGATTCTACTTCCTACAACATTCCTTCTCTTCTACAAATAAAAAAAACATCACCGCATGGGGTACTTTTGTATTCATTGTCATTGTGAATCTGGTATTAGTTCAGCAGTAAATTTCCAAAAAAGGGTTTCTGTTCATCTAAAACTAAAAAGAGGAAAGAATCATAAAATCGCAATAAAAAAACATAATATCTTGTTTTTCCAACATCGTGGAGCCCTGAATAGATTTGTGATACAGTTTTGTACAACTTACGCACAAACCTTGAAAGTCTTGCAGACAAATTGGCACATTATTGACACTGAGACTGACAGAGTTTTGTTTCACAGCTGCTTAGAATTTGTACATTTTTCAACTTAACATTGACCTGCGGTGACGAGCACGATGACTGGATGTCTGGCAGTATACGGGTTATTACAAAGAACATGAATGCTGCTTAATCAATGGATTACAACCTTGAAAGGGTTAGGTATGTGAGAGAGACAGTTTTCTAACAGCTCTCGGTGCTGTAAGGGCAACAGCATTTACTCACCATGTGTGCAGCAGCCAAAGCAAAAATATTCTACTTTTCATCTCCCAAGACGCTGGCTGCAGCTCGTCGGAACAATATTTTTTAAATAGACACAGTGCAGATGTGAGTGGTCAGGAGATCAGCTTTTCATTTTACAATTTCTTTACTGAACTATTTCATTCATATACAGTAGGCTCCAAGAACAATGTAGCTACTCTAAAGAATATAAATTCATTACTTGCTGTTTCACTTCAAGCTGGCATTTCCTAAAATTTACATAATTGATAACTACAAAGGGGAAATTAACAAACACATTGAGCACTAGGCTGTCCACTCGGGAGTCACTTCCATGCATATGTAAACAAGCACATGTGCAACATATGGGCCTGACATTGAGATGCATACAGATTTGTACATCTTAATGGAAACAGTATGTGCAGGCAGCGCTTGCCAAGTCCCCGCCACAGCTCAGCCAACAGATGATACTGGACGCTCGGCCACTCCAGAGCTAAGTATTCCCCTGAACATGAACCATATGAAGAAGCTACAGATGCACAGTGGCAGCCTCTTCGCCGCTGGAAATGGTAACGCTTCAGATTACAGCCCGCAGTTTCATGTGTAGATACAGGTAACAAGAAAGTAATTACACATTTAAGAGATTTAAGTACAGGTAATTACACATTAGATATATTCAAATACAGGTAATTACACATTAGATATATTCAAATACAGGTAATTACACATTAGATATATTCAAATACAGGTAATTACACATTTAAGTGCAAGGTGCAACAAAGGTGTACCCAATAACTACTGTGCAAGCATATCATAACTATAGTGTAGGGCGCGGGCTGTAATCTGAAGTGAAACACTATCACCTGTAACTGTAAGAAACGGGAGCAGAGAAGAACAAAGTGTAAAATGGAGAAACGAGGGAAAATGACCCAATACGTGCATGTGTTACATGTGGAATAACTTTCTTGATACCTGTACCTACTCATGGAACGCCAGGCTCAGATTCATTATTTTTTTTATTATTCGTCTCCCGAAGGAGAAGTTTGTCTTGGAGGAGAGGCAGTTGCATGGACAAGTACCAAAATACATAGAAACACAACACATAGAAATGACAATACAAAACATACAATAACCAAAGACAAAATACAACACAACACCACAGTGGCACAGCTCAACACAGTCACATTGGTATTGATTAGTTTGATGGAGTATGGTATGACAGAGTTGTAATCTAAAGTGTTACTCTGGAAGCTAAGTGAATGTTAGTCATTACTATTTCTATCAATATGAACCTCACAAGAAGAATGAATCCATGTATTGCTGCTCAGAACCAACTACATAATGATCTATGTAATTTTGCAATGCAACTTGTATGCAATAACTCAGGGGTCTCCTAGCCTGGTAAGCCAGCCTGACTCTGTGTATGAGATACATTGGAAGACAGTGTGGGATTGGGCCGTTGGCTGCTCAAACTGGTGCGAAGAACGCTACCAGACCAATCACAGCACGGGAGGCGGGAGTTAGCGATTCATCATTTTCAGCGTCTACAGACTAGACAATATGGCGGCCGCAGTTTATCTTTTGTTTAGAATGAGCTAAACTTGTCCTTAAAGCCACAACAACTGGCTGCTGAAGGATTTTGCTTAAAAAAAGGATGTTTTCGAGATGGAGAGACAGAGATACACAGATAGAGCAAGACAGAGAAAGAGACAGATAGAGAGAGACAGAGAGAGAGACAGATAGAGAGAGATAGAGAGAGAGACAGCAGAGAGAGACAAAGAGAGAGGGGGAGAGAGTATACCCTACTGCCTCTAGTCTCCAATGAGCAAGCCAGCCAACGCCGCGGAAAATGACGCATCGCTAACTCCCGCCTCCTGTGATTGGTCTGGTAGCTTTCTCACCAGAGTTTGAGCAACCAACGGTGCAATCCCAGACTGTCTTCCAATGTATCTCATACACAGTGAGCCACTTTTATGTCACAAAAGTGGCAGAGAGCCATCGATGCGGCTGCGACACTTGAGTAACTATGTATCTTAGGTAGAGAAAGATGCTATATTTCAACGTACGTTAAGAGCAATGACTCAAGTTTCATGAATGTTTGTAGATCAGGCGAATGAAGAATTGTAGAAAGTCTTTGGCGAGTCACTGAGAAAGGCCTGGAGAGTAACTGGAGTCTCTGAGACACTGTTTGGAGATCCCTGCCATAATAAATAAAGCATCTTACCCTTACTTTATTAGTACTGCTACTATGGCAACCAACTACACTACTCCTCTTACTGCTGAGTTAAGGTGAGATACTGGAGGTCATTAGGGGCGAATATCAAGAGACATCAATGTGAAACTTTAGCTGTATTAAACTCGATTCAAGTTTTTAAAGTTCATTTAAAGTTTTCTTAACAAAATAGGGATTTAAAATGGTAAAAATAATTCCCTACCGTAATTAAAATAACAAACAAACAAATATTACTAACCTGGGTTTATATTGTTTTATTTTATTGATCCATTAATTACAAAGATTCGCTCAGAGGAGAGTTTGGATGTTTTGTTTTTTAAAAAGACAGATAAATTTCGCTTTGATTTTTTGAGGTTCTAAACTTAATAAATCAGGCGAGAAGTTAGTTATTAGGAAATCCTTCACAGCGAACCTTCAAAATATTGTCAAGTGCAACATTTGTTATGGGCAGGTGCTAAAGTGGAAATTTGGCTGCAACAATGACAGAAAATGTGTTTGCAAAAAACAATTTCTCTAAATTGGCCCCAAACCTGAAAATTTAAAAGATTGAGTTTTGTCCTCCTCTTACCATCATAACTAACAGCTTTTATTACACACTTTACACCGGTTTATTCCATTCTAAAGTAAACACAATTTCTCTATTTTAACATTTCAGTTTTCACCCACGACAAATCAATAGTTAGAACAAAAAAAGTTTGCTAATGAAGTAATCGTAATGAATGACTGCACAGCGTTGAAATCTCTCCCGCTCTGAACTGAAGTGTTCTTTTAAAGTCTACTCGCTCGGTCCCCAGACACTCTCCTTTGGCACCACTACGTTTCGATCTCTGGTTTATAGCCGCACTTGCTTGTAAGTTGCAGAAGTAAGAGGGGAATACTGAGCAGGCTGCGGCCCTCATAGAAGAAGAAGAAGAAGAAGCAAGATGGATGTGGAAAGAAAAAGATGCCAAGGAGAGATAATTGCGCTTTCTATTAGCTTTAAAAGTCGAGATGCGACCGGCAAACAAGTAAATGGACCTCGATACATCCCAGATAGGTTTTAAATGGTACTTACGGGGCACTTGGAGATGCTCTGCTCCCATTGGCTCATGCGGACGCTCTCCTCAAGGGTGGTGCATTTCTTCAGCAGCATGTCCCAGCCGCAGTATGGGTCCCTTGCGCCGACGCACGCTCTGCAACGAGAAGTTGGACTTTAATGAGCTTTTATTACATTGTCACGATACCAGTGGAGATGAATCAACCAGCGGCTTACAACGGCAAACAGATGAGACTTTGGAAAGGAGAATTATAAAGTTAGCAGACAAGAGGGGGGGGGGTGAATGAAGAATGTGAGAAGGAAATGAAAAAGATAAGCTATAGGAAACTGGAGAAAACACCATAGCGGCAAAAAATAAAAGAAAGAGGGGGATTAGAATAACCAAACGAAAAAGGCCATTTTAGGACATGAGCGACTGTGATTTAGGGATGCAACGAGGCCACTGCCGCCAGATAAGAGCGAGGGGTGTGATGCTAAATGTGCAGCTGAGTGGTTTACATGGACGTAGATAGGTGCAGTCTAAAGCAGTGGCTCTCAGCTGATAAGAAGTGAATAATGCAAACATGGTATTTTCCACACAATCATTGTTGAAGAGCATGAGCTAAGTTTAAAAAGCTGAACTCATGGTCATTTAAGATTCAAGATTCAAGATTCAAGATTATTTATTTGTCAAACCATTCGAATGGTTCGAAATTATGTTTCTCTCACCCTTGATTGTGGAGCGGGGGAGGGGAAAGAGGGGAGGGAGGGAGGGGAGAGAGTTCATCTTCCCGATGGCCCTGTGTACAAAACTGTTCCTCAGTCGACTGGAACTGACCCGTAGATTCCGCAGAAACAGACGACGCTGCATTTACTTGAAATAACTAACTTTGCCTTCGATTTTATTCGGTAAGTTAAGGAGATTTTCCAGTGGATTTTCCTCTGGCACGTTGTTTTTAAGTCAGAACTAGACTAAATCAAGATCAGATACACTTAATATTTTACCATAACAAGATAGGACTTTATTAACCTCACAGTGGAGAAACTTAAGAGCAGGAGGTGCGACTAGAAAGGACTACAGTGTAACGGAGGGTTTTTATACCTTTTCAGTCAATAAATATATATTTACGTAAAAGTAGGTTCCCAGGGTAAGGGTCACGGAGCCACATTTGGGTCCTGATCCGCCAGTTGAGAACCACAGAGGTCTAAACAGTCTGGTCAGTGGGCACTTGCACAAAGCCCAACATTATTTATTTAAATGATTAGAAGTTTCTCATGCGTTCAGTCATGATTTGTGGTTTTCAATTTAGACTCGGAGAGTGGGTGGGAGAAGAGTGAGAGAGGACAGGAAAGAGAGAGAGAGAAATATAGAGTTGGAGAGAGAGAGACAGAGAGAGACAGATAGAGAGGGAGAGCGAGAGACAGCGAGAGAGGGAGAGACAGAGAGAGAGAGACATAGAAATAGAGAGAGACAGCGAGAGGGGGAAAGAGACAGCGAGAGAGGGAAAGAGAGAGACACATAGAGAGAGAGAGAGACAGCGAGAGAGGGGGAGAGAGAAAGGGATAGAGGGAGACAGGGTGAGAGAGACTGAGAGAGAGACAGATAGAGAGAGACAGATGGAGAGAGAAACAGAATGAGAAAGAGAGAGAGACAGATAGAGAGAGAAACAGAGAGGGAGGGAGAGAGAGACAGAGAGAGAGGGAGAGAAAGAGAGAGAGACAGATAGAGAGAGAAACAGAGAGGGAGGGAGAGAGAGAGAGATGGGGAGAGACAGGAAGAGAAAGAGACAGAGAGAGAGACAGAGCGAGAGAGGGAAAGAGAGAGAGAGAGCTACAGAGAGAGGGGCAGACAGAGAGAGAGAGAGGGCGAGCGGGAGGGAGAGAAAATACCCTTTTACTGTATACTTCTTTACTTTACATGTGGACATTAAAGTACAAGTACGTAGCTTGGAGAAATCCAAACATCTCTGTGAAGTGCTGCTTTTAAAATGCTCCTGCCTCCAATCAAACTGTGTTTCTGCAGCACATTTTATAAACAACAGTTTCCAAAACGCTGCACAGGAGAATGCAATAGTTCACACAAAATACAATTAAAATGCAACAACATAATGAAATACAAATATTACTAGCAAGGCGAGCAAACAAGTAGGTACACTACTGCAGTTAGAGAAGTCGGTTGGATATTGTTAGAGAAAAAAACATTGTCCGAGAGGATGAAGGTGAAAAATAGGCAGGAGTCTGGATGTCTTAAGCAGGAGAAGTTCTTTACCATCAAATAAAAACAATTCTCCAACAGATATTGCCCAATGTTTTAAATGCAGGACGTACTACGGACAAAACTAGATCATTTCCCATTCTTGTCCATTCAACAACTCCCTGTAGCTAAGTTGTATGTCTCTGTGTACACAAATTCAGCTTGTTACTGTCCTCATGCAAATGCCAGGCAGCGGTGGTGACAGTTCCGTGAAATTATTTTCACATTTCTGACACCAGCTTGGCCCCACGTGCCCCCGGTGAAACATAAACAAAGGTGATGCATGCCTTCCATAACAATGAAGGAGCGAGGGCCACAGTCGCGCTCGTGCAAGGACTCCGGGCGCATGAATCTGGCCGTTGGAGAGCGCAGATGCAAGGCGACTGACGTAATGTCTCGTGTAGAGGGGCATGAAGAAGAAGAGTTATGGGCCGCATGTGTCGGGACAAGGTGACGTAGCGCGTAATGAGAAGGGAAGAGGATACCTGCTCTCAAAGGGCCGAGAGCGCTTTAATCATTGTACAGTGGAAACACTATACTCTCGGTTAAAGACTAAGAGCAGCAGGGAACCTTTATACCTCGCCTTTCAATGTTCTGACGGAGGCTGGGAGACTCACTAACTACAGTATGTCTACAGTTCACACAGGCTGTATAGCTTCGGTGCCCCTTGTCGACTCAAAGCCACCAAATAATAATAACTCACTTTGTTTAAAAGATGTGCTAATGTTTTACAGCTCTTAAAATTACATAATAGCAAAGACTTTAAGGTAAATACTAATTTGAAGTTGTAGGTTTTAACAAATACATGTAAACTTAGTTCCAAACTCAGTATTTGTCAATGTAATAATCATAAACTTATGGCATAGACATAGACTGTTAGTCTTTTGTGTCCAAAGTTTGCTGGAAGAACTCACAAAGAATAATTACAATTACATCACAGTTACAATTACTACTATACTTTAATATTTGAATTAGGGATGCACCGATACTGATATTGGATATCAGAGCCGATCCTGGAAAAAATTCAATATTGGGAATCAATTCCAAATATCCAATACAAATAATCATTGAACAAAGTAATCTCAGTGAATATGGACATGCTGTATGTCATTTGAAATCTCTTAAAGAGGGCCTAAACGGGCGTGCCAGAGCCTTACTCCCACAGCAAAACATTTAAATCTGCAGTGAAAGAGGCGTGTTCGCTAATCCAACTCTAACTGGCTACAGGGGAGGAGGGGAGGAGCCACAGTGATACCACAGCGTTAGAGAGGATGATGAGGCGTGGCAGAGCTGATGACGTAAACTTCTACCTCCAGCTAACGGCAAAATTCAAATGGAAAATGGAGTTAACAAGTTCAACCTATAGAGGGCGTGAGCCACTCGGTTTTAGGCATAAAAGGACACTTTTGAGCAAGTTTGCACTAACATGTCAAGATATAAACTGGAACATATAATATTATTACACACCCATTTACACAGTTTATCAGGAAAAACAAAGTTGGTTTGGTGTTTAGTTGCTCTTTAAGCTGCGGATTTCAGTCACTGAATTACTTTTACACTCTATACTACTTTTGATTGCTGCCCAAAATACTGCAGTTGGCAAGCAGTATGCTCGGTAGATAACCCTAACCCTAAACCCTAATTTAAATATGCCATGCTCAATTTCATTCTAAATATACTTAATAAGAAATTAATATCAAAGAGGTATTATATTTTATTCTTTATTTCAATCTGATGTAATCCCAAAGACCCCCTGCCATCTCCTCTCATATAACCCACAGGAAACACAAGCCTTAAAGTAAGTCTAAACAGGATCTAAACCTGTACTAAAGCGGGCCTGAAGTGGGTTTAGGGCTGAACCAGGGCTTAAAAGATCTAAGCTTGAAATAAATTTAAGTCAATCCGTGGACCTGCGTGTCTCCAGCGTTCCCCACATTTTGATGAAGCGCTGGACTAACCACACAATAAGTCAGATGTGACATTTCAAAGAGTTGCCCCTGATAGCTCTTGAGGCTCAGCTCTTTTATTTTGTTTTTCTTTCCACAGAACAGAGCAGAGGATGATGAAGCCATAACGATCGCAGCGTATTTCTCTGTGCAACAGCTGTAAGCCGCAGCCCTAACTCTTCTGATAAGGCCTTATTGTGCGTGCGATAGCCGAGGCAGGTGTGATTCCTATTCCCGGCCGCATGTGATGGATGGCAACCCAATCTGGTGCTGAATCTTCACGCCTCGATCTCACTCCGTCTTCTTTTGCCAATATTTATGCCTTTGACGGAAGCATATTCCAGAGCAGACAGAAGCTCGATAAATCTGATATATAAACAGGCAATAGAGGAGGAGAGAATGGTGGGTCAATGGCAGTAAGAGGCAAGGACAGGTGGATTTATGGCTACAAGGAGGATAGGATCTTCAATGGATTATTAGACTAGTTAACAATGCTGTTAGACAAATTCAAGAAAAAACTAAACTAAACTATTCATGAAAAATGACACAATGATTTGTAAAATGATTTGGCACTTGATTTGGCTTATCTTTCTGCAATTGTAATAGCCCAATATGAAAATAGAGCAAATACAGCCTTTTGATAATTCAACACATAACTTTAAACGATTGGGTTTACCACAGCGAGCCAGTCACAAGCCAGTCATTTGTGTCAATGTGCCCATGAGTAGTGGTTCTTTGGTGTATTTTCTTTCTGGTTTAGACCAGCAGTGGTGCCAGGATTCAATCTCTGGGAGGGCAGTGAGGAAAGAGGTCAGACCTGACGACTGGGGCCAGGGATGGAGGGGTGAGAGGTCAGCGGCCGAAGTCTTGGCCTCTGTATATCCTGAGTTTTTGGTGTGAAAAGTTTGAGAACCACTGCTCTATGGAAACAACAGTACATTGAGTAAGGTTTGAACCACTGACCAATAATTCTACCAATAATAAACTAATCATAGTAATAATGCATTGGTTTGAAATCGCGCTTTTCTAGACACTATTGCTTTACATGGCATTATTCATTCGCTCCATACTCAGTGGTGGTAAGCTACTATTGTAGCCACAGCTGCCCAGGGGTAGACTGACGGAAGCGAGGCTGCCAATCTGAGTCATCGGCCCTGTCGTGCCCCTCCGACCACAACCAACACTCACACACTACTGTACATTCACCCAGGCTTCCTGGCTTACTGACCAGGCCCTGCCCTGCTTAGCTTCTGAGGTCTGCCGGGATCAGGCAGAGCAAAGGCGGTGTGGTCATTGGTGGTTGAACACTGTATTTACAGCATTAAAGCCTAACATTTTGAATTATGCCGTTGCTAGAATACAACACATGCTCCGAGCTAAACACAGAAAATGCTATTTTTTGCAGTGGATAGATTTGAAAACCTAACATTTTTAATCCTCATATTTGGCTGCCTTTAGTCAACATCTCCATGGAGACAAGCTGGAGATGTCCCCGCTCAGGTGTTAGGAGAGACACATGTTTTGTTTGTAAATTTGTTTGGTAACAGTAAAAAAAATATCTGTAATAAAATAAAAAACTACATATTTTATTCTAATTATTGGGTGAAAAGTTACGCAGTGTACCTTTAATCACCATACCCAGATAGCGCCCCCATTACCAAAAAAAAGGCCAATTTATGTATCTGAGACTCTCTGACACAACACCTTCTTAAAGAGAACATTGAAAGTTTTCCCATCCCGATTACTCACTCTCGGTTCTTGTGGTAGCTGCATCTCTTCAGTGGGATTTTGATGACCTGGTCCCGCACGCCCACGTAGAGCTCGCTGCGGCTGTGCAGGATCAGCAGACTCCGGATGACCTGCCTTTTCCTGGGCGGGAACAACTCGATCTCCTCCAATAGGCAGCTGCCGGTCGACTGGTTGAGAGGCGAGAGCACTTTGCGGATGGTGCCGTAATCTGAAAACAATTAGTCGTATTGTTACATGTAACCAAAATGGAAAGCGTATACGAGTTTAATGTGGAATTCCAGCATGAACTTTAAGTGAACCATTCTTATTAACTATGAATCTCACAAAAGGTCATTCACGCCAAGGCTTACTTATGTCATCATCATGTAAGGCTCTCCACGCAACAAAGAAATCGCCATGGCAACTGAATATCTAATTTTATGTCCTACTTTTTCCTCTTCTCCCAAGTTAAAGTTAAACCACTTCAGAAAAGAACACGGGGCTGAAAACCGTGTCATTGCAAATACACCTTGACCTTTTTATTTTTAAATCCCGGTGTAAGGCAGGGGCCCCGTGGGAATTCGTTATAGGTGCACATTTTCTTCCTGAAGTGCTTAAACAAACATAATCCATTACACATGCGTCCCCTGGGTGGAGAAAAAGTAATTAGAAGACGTGCAATGCCAGGGGAAAAGGGTGAATTGCTAATGCAGTGGAAAGTTTGGTAGTAACTGGGAAGGTCGTGGAGGCTGCACTATACTGTGTACTGTGAGAGCATAAGATTTAACAGGTGACTGGAGACATAACCTATTTTGAGATGTATTATTTGGAATGGCCTGTGTCACTGTATTAGGGCCCCAAATCTGATATACAAATGACAGAATACTGCTGATCCACTTTTGCATGTGGCACTTGTTTTGCACACACACAAACACTACGCAAGCTGTTTACATTTCCTTACATATTACAATATCTTAAAAACATTTCAACCCTTTACATTTTATTAAAAAACAAAACAAACAAAGTTCTGTCGTTTTAAACAGGTCTGACAATCCAACATTTTAACTGCTCATTTTGGCAAAGGCTCGTGACCCACTGAACATGGTTCCACAACCAGCTTTTGGGTCTCGATCTTCCAGTTGAGATACTTTGGTGGTAAGCGTCAAACTTTGGCCAATGTCCAACTTCTTTCAGGAATCTAAGGAACTCTGGAGCGTTTGGAAAACAGTCCCATAGTTCTACTTTCTAATGTATGAGCATGTATGAGTCCATTTCCAACACAAAATGAATTGATAATAGGGCTGGGCCATATTGTATCGTATATCGATATCGGGATACGAGTTTTGGATATCGTCGTCATTTTTTATATCGTTGTGGATGCGATGTAATTAGCATGTGCACTAAGATGATTCTGACTGAAGTCTGGACCAGCGGCAGGTCGGAGGTCACAGCTAATGCTACGCTCTGCTCCAGAGCAACATAAACACTGGCTGTGGAGGTTTTAGGGGCAGCTGCTTAAAACATAAAATTAATTGAAGGATGTGTTGCTTGAGTAGATCAAATTTGCAAGGAAATAACCATGGCGCTTAAACAAAAAATCCCAATAGGCGTAAAGCTGGGATTTTGAAATATTTTAGCCGTTGTCAATTATATCATCAAATATATTGTTATCGTGATATTTCTTTCTTATATCGTGATATTGATCGCCCTGCCCTAATTGAGAATTAGTTATTCACTTCACTTATCAGTGAACATATTATTATTCTTCTAGATTTCTGTACCCGGAGCCTGAACTATCCATGACTCTCAAGAGAAGAAAAATTAGCACAGTTCGACTTGAGTTATACAAACTTTGGTGATCCACAAGGGAAATTATGTTGCAAAGGCAATTAACTCAAAAGAAAATAGAGTATGATAGAATTACCATTATTGAGATCTTGTTTTTATATTCAACATCATCTTGCAATAATTAGGATGATATGATACCAACAATGAACAGAAAGTTAAAAAGTTAAAACAAATAGCCTCCCTTTTGCTTGTATTAAGATATCAATGTCTCCATAGCAGCCATCGCGATGGTGATGTCTCCAAGTGTTAATAATACATGTGATTAGGTACAGTTAGTCCACTCGGGGCGACAGTCTTGGCAGTGCTTCTGATCCTTTTATTAGCGTTCTCTCTGTGTCTGGGGAAGGCTTAGGGCGGGCGGCCTCACTCGGGCGCCGCGCTGATCACAGCCCCATGCAAACGGCGAGAGGTTTGTTGAAAAAAAGGAAAATGCCAGGCAGTGCGCTCACAGCCAAACCAGCACGCCTTTGTTTGCGTGTGTAACAGAGGCCGTCTAAAATAGCAGCCGATACAAGGGGAGATTATGTTGACATTTCCCTGTAGGTGTACGGTACATTAGCGCTGTGAAGTGGGTCAGGTTCATACATAATCCCTATACAGCGTCTTACATCACAAGGCAGACTGATGAGCTGGTGATGAGGCCTCATGTCTTGGAGGCCTTCCCTGGCACTCTGCGCATGTTCTGGCACTTTGTGATCAAACAGACCGCTGACAGGGAGGAGGAGCCACGCCGGTATCTATCAGTGCTGCATATCCATGGGACAGGAGCACATATGGCCTTTTCAAACATAATCTTACTCAAGAGGATGGAAACAACAAAACCGAATAGGCAACATACTGTGGATATTTGTGAGAAATCGTTGTGCAAACTATTCCTGCTATACTACTAATCCTTAACACATTCACAACTACTACGATTTTGGCAGATCCAGTATGTGACTTCTAATAACACAGCTAACATTTGTTCCTACTAGAACAACTTTTACTATAAGGGTCTGATTAACTGAGCCTGGTGCTAAATCGTAAGTACTACTACTTAAAATGAGCGTGGTACGACTGATTTATCATTAGAGGCGGTTATATTATTAGTGAGTTAAATCTGATGAATAAATGAATTAGCGCGGAGGCATTTTCAAATTTATGAGAGATACCACTTCAGCACACACTGTCTATTTTAGATGTGTGCAAACGTTTCTATCACTGGAGCAGCTGCTACTTGGAAAACTGATCCAATGCCACCATGTAAATTGCCAATACAACAATAAATACATTACTTTATTCCTACTATCATAGAAGAAGGTTTTCAGTCTGTCATCTGCACAGGGCTGTTTTAGAATTGAGGACGTCGCTTGCCTCTCCCCACAAGAGGCTTTATCAGACACAAATCATCTCTAGCTGAAGGTTGAGCACTAGTCTGTTTTAGCAAAATCTCGAATGCTAACGGCTAACAAAAAACAAGTTTGTGTTTCATGTTGCACGAGAACACAGAAGAAAACTCCTAGTCTGTGGAACCTTCATTGACAATGGCAATAAACTCTATTCTGATTCTGATTCAAAACTCCACACTTGTCTTTTAGTTAAGTTAGCTGCTTTGGTCCAAACTATTCCAAGCTCCACAGTCTCCTCTCTCCAATGATGGGTCGGTCATGAGTCGGAACAAAGAGCCGGCTCTTTTAAGTGAACGACGAGAGCCGACTCACCCTGCTGTTTTGTACTACTTAAAATATCATTATATATCCCTATCAGGTAACACTTTAGATTACTGACCCCTACATACTGTGTACTAACAAGGTAATTTCTCTAAACTTAATATTTACACTCCTATTACTGTAATTACTCTGTAATAACATATGGTACTTATATCTGGTATTAACAAGGTAATTACAAAATAAGTACTCAATACTTTCCATGTAAAACCAAGATAGTTACTCCCCTATTTCTGTACTAACACTGTGTTTGTAGTAACGAGGTAACTACAGTATTTACTCTATACTCCCCATGTATTAACAATATAGTTACCAGTACATACTATGTACTAAAGGATAACTACATTTTAAGTACAACATAATAATAGTTACTAAAGTGTAAGTAACATAGAAAATGGTCAATAATCTAAAGCAGGACTTTCCCGGGTTTTACCCATAACAACTCATTATAACATTTTGTCTGTGTAAGTTCTCAGTCGTACAGGAGTTGTCCATCGTAGGCAAAGATTCTTCAGTCTTCATCTGTACTCTGTAGTTGTAGGACGTTTTGCTCTTCATCCAAAGAGCTTCGTCAGCACTGAGCAAACTTGGACAGCAGTGGACTTCACAAAGACCAGTAGGAGGAGTTTGTCTAAGTCCCGCCTCTCTTTCACCTACACTTCAACTACAGCGTACAGATGAAGACTGACGAATTTTTGCCTACGATGGACCACTCACGGACGACTGAGAACTTACACAGACAAAATGTTATAATAAGTTGTCACCATTAAAAAATATATAACAATAACTTCATATTGTGTGTACCGAGCAGAATTTAAACTATATAGTTTTTAAAAAGAGCCAAAAGAGCTCCCAAATGGGTATTTTTTTTGATGAGCCTTTCCAAATGATCCAGCTAACCCCATCAATCCCATCACTGCCTCTTTCTTCCTTTCCTCAGCTAAAACTCAATACCGAATGTTAACAGTTCAACTATTTTCCAGCCAAACCTTTTCATGAACACAGTTATGCCTGTATTCATTATTTCTTTGCTATAGGCATAAAAGTGTTACATCTTTCTCTCTGCATGCCATCGATTACTTGCCTGTCTTCGTTTGACACTAGACCACAGGCAGCTGGCGTGTTTACTACTCGCACTTCTAAGAGGCTGAGCTCCTGATGCTACTGGATACTGGTATGCATGTTGGCATCTAGACTGGAGTATAACCCCGCTCTCCCGGTGCATGTGCGGGACACGTGGAGACGAGCACGCTCCGGTCAGAAGACAAAGCTTTGATGTCTCCTTCATAACTGCTGCCTCTCCTCCTCTGGGGAAATGCTGCTCACCTGTGGCCAAGTAGATGATGTGAAACAGCGTGTCTTTGCCTTGCACCACGTCCACAGCCACGTGAGAGAAGCGCACGTTGTCCTCCATGAAGTAGGGCACGGGGACCACGGGCTGGACCACCTCATGCATTAGTAAGAACTTCTGCGCGTCCTGCAGGTTCCTCTCGGTCAGGTTCACGTAGGTGCCGGAGTCAATGGTGCCGCACTGTGGAGACGGGGAGGTAACAAGAGGGCAAAAGTTCAGCCATTCTGTTATAGATATATACTCGGCATTGCAGGCAGAGGCGCGGCGCAGGATTGGTATTTTTGATATGCCAGGAACCCAGCTCTGACATCACCAAATATAGCCGGCGTGCCTATGGTACTTCGACATCTTTTCGTAGGGCTAAATGGGTTGCACCGTGGAAACTGGATTATGCATCAGCTGTACTGTGTAATCAGCGAGTTCAAGGGTAAATGCTTAATTCATTCATTCATTAATAATTAACAAACTGCACATGATGATATCTTGAAGTTAAAACTACTGAAATTAAGACAATTTGAACTTAATTTGAATAACATTGATTTGCCAAGTAAAAGGTAGAATAAGTAATTTCCACTTAAGATATAAAAAACATCTTATCCCAAGTGATTGAGATTTATTATCTAATATCAAGTGCCGGGAGATGCTTTATTTCTTAGTTTAAGTGCAAAAACAAAAACAGATTTCTTTGACTTACTCAAATTAAGGTCATACATTACCAGTCACAAGTTTGGAAATACTTGTTTTTCCCCCTATTATTTCAAGATTAATTTGTGGTAGATTTTCACTGAAGTTGATTTACCTAACCCTAACCAGACATGTTTTTTATTTCACAAACTGATGAAATCCATCTCAAGTGATTATGAAGCTCATCGCGACAATGCCAAGAATAAAGGGTGCCAATTTTTTAAATATTTAAAATATTAAACTTATTTGGACCCCTCCTTGAACCTTGAGCACTATGTTGTCTGGGGCATTATGCTCCTGTAGGGTCTCCCATGGCCAACAGGTCCTAAGTGATGGGTCAGACCAAGAGCGGTTCAGAAGCCCCTTATGATGAGAGACCATCAAGGCCAGTTATGTCCCCAGAGGTGAAAGAGCGTGAGGCCGTGCTCCACCTGCAGGAGGAGCCATAAGGGACTGGTGCAGTGTGATCCAGGCAGCTTGGACTGCTGCCCCCCAGCGATGGATAAGCAGAATAAGATGGATGGATGAAACTTATTTCACCTTTTTTGTTTCCTACATGATTCCATATGTTCATTCATAGTTTAAAGCCTTCAATGAGAATCATACATGTAAATAGTGTTGAAAATAAAGAAAAGGCAATGTATGAAAAGTGTTTCCAAACTTTTGACTGGTAAGCTGCCCACACACTACAGGATTTTAAATCTTTTGAGATTTAAAATCTGTGCACAGATCACACACACTTAAGGTCACACATACACACACATGAGGAGTCCCACCACAGATCATGGCATGAGAGAAAGTTTTTTATTGAGCAACGCCTCCTCAGACTCAGAAAGACTAAAAATCTGGCAAAAAAACCTCTAGTGTGTGGACAGCTGTACATATTTCCAGATAATTTGACATAATTTTAGATTACCGTTTGCAGTGCAGTTGTACCATTAATTTCTCACAAAGGGTAAAGGTTGAGAACAGAGTCAATGTTTGTATCCTTGAAATGATTATGATGCAGGACTCTTGACAAAAATAGCCAGATGATGAACAAACCTTTAGCCATATGCTCAAGAACATGGTTCCTCTATCAGAAAGTTACCGTTGACTTTTCTACCAAGAGCAGCAAAATGAAGGCGATCCATTACAGTTTGAGCACATCATAAAAAATGCATTACATCCACCCACCTTTTAAGCCCCATAGTATTTAAACATGCGTATTAGAGGTAGATGGAGGAGCACAAAAAGGACGGCTTTGACTGAATGCATTAATAAAACCCTTTGCGATTAAAAAGAAAACTGGGGATTTGGAATCCACCTGAGATTGGAGACGGGGGATTGAATGATTAACTGAACAAGACTTTTAAGTCAATTGTGGTCTCAGTGCGGCGGTTTTCCTCCCTCACAACCTTAAGGCTTTGTAGTCGATAGGTGCAGGTTGATGAAAGGCGAGACTGAGCGAGTAGTTATCTCTTTTTTATTAGATTCCCCCTCATATGCATATATATTGCCGTCGAGTTGTATTGGTGTTCAATAACAGTGTTTCCGATCTCTTTAACACACGCATAAGCTAATAACTTTAAAAGGTTGGCATGTGCTGTGGGCTTCATTACCAATCTTCATATTAAAAATGATTGCTTTCTGTAAATGTTGTAAGACGGTTCGAACAAAAACAATAACTTTATAATGGGATGTTATTAAAGCGGCAATAAATAGCCGTAATGATGGCATATTAACATGATTCTTTCAGTGTCTCCGGAGCCGTGTAAAATCTGGAGTCAAAAGTTCAGGTCTAATGAGTTGCAAATGTGTGGAAATACACACGTGTGCTCGCAGCAGATTTATATTAAGACCAAAATCAGCGAAATACAGGGAAATGGTGGTGGCATTTCACGGCTCCAGTCTGGGCACGAGTCCTGCGCGGTACATTGTGCACCCTGTCAGCGGCAGCAGCATTAAACACAGGCAGAATACAGAATTAAGTGCGTCCGACTATCTATTACTGCGGCGGGCGCGAGGATACTCTCCCAAATGTGATATGAAATACACAGAGCTCCTGCCTTAAGTTCCTAAATTAATGACTGCATCACTCTCCAAATGGGAGGAGGCTCAACACAATGTGCTTCTATAAAGTTTCTATGGCAGTTTTTATCCATCTGGGAATCTTAAACGCTTTAAACCATACATCCCATTGAGTCTGTCTATTGGCATTTAAATTTGAGCACGCGCTAATCAGATATAAAAGCCCACACACTGACAGGGGATGGACAGTAGACCTCTTCATTCTTTAGTGGATGGTAGACAGGACATGGCTTGAACCTTTTTGCTCAAAGGCCACAGAGAAGTCTTACATGTTTCTACAAGTCACAATTTAATTTGTTTGTTTATGGTTATTTTTGATAAATGGCTATAGTTACACTGTGCAGTGCTTAACAAATGTATTAGACCACCACCCAGTAGAAGGTGTTTTCCACTGCTGCCATGATTTAACAGTATTTCTGTTTACCAAAATACCTTTTATGTTTCTGTAATGGTTAAGGAAAAAGGAATCTGGAGCTGGATCTGATGGACTGGCCAAGCCAAAATCCAGACTTGAACCCCATTGAACAGATCTGGGATTTAGGGAAATCAAAAATTGATCAGACCAAAGTCTCATCCAAAGTAAGTCTCTGGGAACAGCTACAAACTATTTAACTCAATAACAAGAGACTTTGCAAAACTAAAACAAGAATGCAAGCTGTTATCAGGGACAAAGGTGGCCAATATTGTTAGTTATTTTTAGCTTATTATTTGTCAACAAGGACTATTTTCTTATTCCATTCGGTTATTTTCTGAACAAATAACTTCTTGTTTTCATGACAAAATGAGGCACAAGTTGATTTTGGGGCACTTTGAGTTATTCACAGATTCTGAACTTGTAGTCTCCAAGCTTTCCAACAATGTGTAACACATGGGAATCTGATAATATTTGAAGAAGATAGGTAGAATCCCCCCCCGTCTGGCCGATTTCAAACATAAAATATATACTGTACTTTTAAAGATATACCAATACTGTTATCTGAAACTCAACTAACAGATTCTGCAAAAAAAAATTAACTTCTTTGCTGTTTTGCTCTGATGTTGCGCTGCCGACTTGAACTCGGAAATCTCATGCGCCGTCACATTTGTTAAGCACTGTATGTAGATCAATACCACAACAAAACATGGTATAACTATATGTGGATGTTTAATTGTCTAATTGACTAAAATAGTAGTACAAGTAGGTGTTAGGTATATAGTGAAAATATGTTTAAGGTAATGGAAAATATGGACAAGCATAACAATTTTAACACTACTTTGTAATAAACAGTTAGGTCAGAAGAAAATTCCCCATCCAAAAATCAAAACAGACTCAAACAGACTCAAAATGAAACATTGATAAACTAGAAACCGGCTGGATATTGCTCTGGAATATACTACACTCAATTTAACACATGACAAAATCTTACCAGTAATAAAATCCTTGCTATTTTGGTAGGTTATCTGAGCTGAGTTGTAAATTAGCTGCAGGCTAATCCATATAGCCACACGCAGCATGTTATACAGTGCATAACCTGAAATAGACCGAGGGTGGCTGGTTCCCAGTGACTTGCTAATGTGGCAGTAGCTCTATACAGATCAATGCAGAGCCTCCTCAGAGCTGACAGACGAGATTCACCGTGGGTTTTCCCGGGACAAGCCATGGCTCAGTGCGTCCGCCACACAAGGAGATGGAAAATTAAAACCCCAGAGGATACCAAAGTACAATATGTTGTCTCTATATCTTCACCTGTGCGGCCGCAGAACATAACATATGCATGAGGTTTACCGCTGTGAGCCTGTCCTTGCGTTGTTATTTTATTTGAGGGATAACTTTAAGCCCAAACACAGACTGTCATCAGCGAATACAAAGAGAGATGGATGTGTGATTGTCGTGGTACAGTCAAGGTTGGGGACAGTGGTTCCATTTGGACAAGGGCCTACAGTGCACTCAGCTGGCTCACTCATTATACCCACAACCCCTTTCACTCTGGCAGGAGGCGCAGCACAGAAATAGTCTTGTTTACAGCCGGGTTTTTATCAGAATGCTTTTTGTTTGGCTCCTACATTATAATTAAATATCAAGGTAGATGTCGAAACAAAAGTGCTGGGGTGAAAAACAGAAATAAAGTAAAAAGAAGTTGAACACACGACTGTCTTCTAAAGAAAGAGCAGGAAAATGTTGAGTTTAGTCAAAGCCTGTGTCACTGTTAATGTGTAAATGTAAACAGCGCACACTAATAATGATAATCATTTTGATGCAATAGATTTATTTACAACTTTAGACATTCACAGGGACTTAACAGGACACTATGTATTCACTACACACTCTTGGTGGTGTGTTTAAGTACTTTCTTTTTGATCAAACCAGTTTAGGTTTAGGTTTTTCTACCTGACAGTTTTGATTGCTCGCTTTTTTGGTCTACTCTTGGTGGTGGTTTGTAGTACTACTGCCATACAAGCGACCGCGATGTCGTCACGTCCGTGGGTTCGGTGGGCAGCATGGATATTTTGAATGCGTGAATACATCAGCTGTTGCCTACAATTCACCCAAACATCCGCCGAAAATTGTGGAAGAAAACAATAACGGCGATCGCTCCTGTTGCCAGATGACAGAGCGGATCGTCTTATATTTGGAGGATTGGTGGTGCAGACAGTCGTCGTGTCCTTGGCAAGAAAATTCACCCTCCAGTACCAAGGCATGGCTATCAACGCGTAAAGGTACACTGCGTAACATTTCACCTAAAATACAAGCATTTATTGTATTACAGTTTTTTATTGTTGAAAAATACATTTAAAAGATGCACAAACATAAACAGATGGAGGGAAGTGGGTGTTTTCACGTAGTACTTAACAATCTGGTGCACAGGTTGTCTGTGTGGCAAAATATCAAAAAACCTTTCTGATATAACAGACACTCTGTCTCTTATGAAGAATAAAAAGCCTTTATGATAACAGATTAAAAAATGTCAGATTAAAATATGCACCAACGTGTTTCAGCCATCATGACCATAAGGATGCAGTGATAGGCTCACCTCTCCTCAGACCTGACTTGTAACTTTACTGGGAGCGGGGACGTCTCCAGCTCGTCTCCATGGAGATGTTGACTAAAGGTGGCCAAATATGAGCATTAAATGGCCTGAGCTAAATCTTGTCCAAATCTATTCTTTGATCACCCATTGCACAGAATAGCGTTTTCTGTGTCTAGCTGGTCAATACGAGCATGTTTGTCCAAAGTGTGACACATTGTACCTTTAAAATAGTTCCACCTCATGATAATACTTACTACTGTTACAAAATAACCTACTTTTGTAACACCTACCAAGCAGTGACTGACAGTGAAGACTTGTAGTTGAGTATTGGAATTCCCCTCAATCGTATTATAGAAAATTAAACATGTTATTTCCCAGTGCAGTTTCTTTCTGGGCAATTACTGTGTGTGACAGGAAACCTATATAACACAGATGTTATTAGCTCCTAACACACATGAACATGAGTCAGAGCTGATCGAAGCCTTGCAGGATCCATCTATGTGCTTCAAATAAATGGAGGATTTTCTCTGCTGCTGACAGAAAGCAAATTAAGCTCTCAATCAATGGCAAGTATGTCTTCAGTCGTCATAATTATAGCTATTTGAAAGCCATCAATAACCCGCGTTTTGGTATTTACTGAAGGTATGATTCCCGGGGCTTTGCTGGGATGCTGCATGCGTGTAGGTGTTTTCAGACAGGCCATAAATCCTGCGTGGTAAATCTAATCCCCCAACATTGACAAATACTTGATGAAGATGTCACTGAAAGCCAGATAAAGTGTGCATCGGTCCAGTGGCGAGGAGCAGCCATTGTGCGCACATCTTTAGAAGGAAGATAGGGATGGAGTGGGGGAACTGATGCAGGGTTATCCTTGAGTAACACAGCACCGGAAAGAACAGCACATACAGTATAATATAAAGAAATACGACAGTGACATGTCAGCTTTGAAATGTAGAGAAAAGTGTTCAAATATGCCGTTATGTGCTAGTCTTTTTTTTTTTTCAAATAGAGTGATATTTTGATATACAGGTATTGGGTTTGCACAATATATTGCAAAATTACAGTATAATATCCAATAATGATGATAATACATTTTATTTATATAGCGCTGTGTTCGACAGTCAAATATGCTCAATAAGTGGCTTCTAAATTATCTTTCTTCTCGAGGAGCTGAAATAAAAAACACTATTCAAAAAAGTATCTCCTAATTTAGCCCTATGTTAGTCTTGGCTTGACAGTGTTCACATAGAACGCAATGGAAGAAGAAAAATTGCTTGAATATTTTGAAAGTTCACGCTTCATCACCTGAAAAAAATAAAACGCTCTATTTGCCAGAGAATTTCACCCATATTTCGTCTTTTGTATTTTTTGTGAAAAAAACGATGTTGACTCTGAAGGCATTGGTTCTAGAAGTTTTTTTTTGCAAATATTTTTGTTCTGATTGTTCCAAATCTTGGATCATAATCTAATCCGAGCAGAAAGAGGACTCTCTCGCTCTCACTTTTACAATCCCAGAGTGAATTTTAGAGGTTCTTAGCTTTCAAATGAGGAATGACATGTGGAACTTGTACAAAGAGCATCCTACAAACATTAGCTTTAACTTTACTCCATCAAGACGTCCTCAAACGGTGTCACTTTAGCTTCATGTGCAAAAAGCTTTTAACAATTACACTTTCCATGCACCTTTTTGCGCCAACCGATTAATCGTAAAAATAATCGGCCGATTAATCGATTACCTAAATAATCGTTAGTGACAGCCCTAGTTTAAACCAAAGTCAGATCTCCTGTGGCAGAGTCTGTCCTGCTCCTGTCTCCTCCTCTCTAGCTCCTGCCATGTCCCAGCACAGAACAGGCAGCCTTAAACCGAAAGGGAACTAGCTAAATTCTGAAATCCCTAATTTTTTTGTGGTTAATTTTGAAGGGAAAATGTTGACACATGAAACCCTGCGTGTGCTGATAGATCGATAATTACCGCGTGCGCATTTAAATAGCTTTCAATTAACGCCACTTTCGGGTTACAGACTTTGCTGGGACGTCTCTCGGTCATCAGTGGACGGTTTTATTCCAAATAAAAACTCAGAGAAAGCATTATATCTCCCCTGTTTCAGTATTTTCTGCGTAACGCCACACCCCCTCCGGACACAATGCTTTATTAAATATAAATTGTTGAATTAAGTATTTTATTCAGTGACTAAACAGACTAAACTAACATCCTATTGGGTTACAGATGATTTCCAACAGTTGAATTGAATTCAACTGATTTTTGATCATTCAAACTATTTGGGTTTGTCAAATAAATCATCAAAGTTTTCCCACGGCACCCCTGGACATGTGCTGAGAACCCTATGTGTCTATGTGTCTATTGCCCCCACACTCATCGCCTCTTCATATAGGGATAACATGAAATTCTCTCGCTGCTGGCGCCTCCATCGTCTTTGGCCTGAAAGCACTATTTCTCGTAATATTTTAGTTTTGAACTAAAATATTACCACTGTACTATCGGCACGTCTACCCAAGGGCAGCTGTGGCTACAATAGTAGCTTACCATCACCAAGTATGGAGAGAAAGAATAATGATAACAGTGTAGCGCTTTGAGAAACTTGTGACACAGGCTTGTAAAGCGCATTACAAATGTAAGCCATTATTATTATTATTATTATTATTATTATATGTTGGTTAATAACGACTGACACTTTTTATTAAATTAGTTGATTTTCTGGACATGTTTCCACGCAGTTTCCTAAACACTGCACACTATTTTCTATGCTCCATGTGTTATGTAAATTACAATAAAACATGTTTCTGCATCATGGTGTGAATGACAAACACGTTGAAAAGAGCTAAATCTTGCCCAGTTCTCTGACAAAGCGAGCATGCGTTTTTCAGAACAATGCAAACCATTTACTGTTTTGATGGACAATGAATCAGTTGGTGGCTCTTTTCAACAGAGAAAAAGCATATTTAAAATCCACTCACTGAATGTAAATGACGTGACTCAAACTCCTAAAAGCTTGTATTTGAGGTCCACAACAACAGTCCCTAGAAACCCTCTCCTTGCAGACTGAAGGGATTAGCTCTGTTGTTATCTGCAATAAGCCTGCCATGACCGAGAGCTGCTTTGCAAATAATAAACATTTCCAGACACGAATAAGGTGCATTTATATCACGGGATTTTAGGACGGAGCATAAACACAAAGTGCCTGTTTTGAGAAACAAGCACGGTTTACGAGAGGGGCCTGCCCTTGACTGCATTACGCTGTGAGCCATATTAAAATAATGCCCACACTATTGTAAAACTGAATGAGTTTTTACAGCCAGTGGCACTTAATGACTGTATTTATGGGCAGGTGCAGGCAGGTGACTGAGGAGGGGGCGAATACAAGGGAATGAAGGGGTTTATGGGTTTGGAGACGAGGCTATACTCAAAAATGCATCATAGTGGTGGTGTGACGCTCATTACACAGGTTTGCCCTGAACAAACACACAAATTGGCAACTTTACCAGACAAAATGGCAGTTTGAAAAAATGTAATCAAAAAGTTTACTTCACAATATGTCAGGAGTTAGTGGGGATTCTTTCTCCTGCCGGGCTCCGTACATCACAACAAAGACGTATGTAACTTTCCATTTTATTTTGTCACAAAAATCTTGCCTAATTAACACTTTCAAAGCTGCTATAGATGCAAATACCCCTGACAACACACAAGCTGTCATAATGAGAGACAGATGAACAATTTGATGGATTCAGATCTGGGGACCAAAACCACAGCCTGTTTGGACTAACGACACCCCTTGTTAATTTAGAGAACATAGCCTTGTTATTGTTGATAAAGCAGTTATAATTTGAACATTCCCTCTATGACACAATATAAAATACATATACAGTGGTAGGAAGAAGACACGCCTCTCATGTTCAAGTCTGATAGTGAAAATGTTCAAATCTTATTTTCAAAGAAATGTACACCCAGGCTCATATAAGTAAAGCTGGACACACACTAGATGATTTTTAGCCAGATTTTTAGTCTGAGGAACGTGCCTCAAAAACTTTCTCTCATGGCATGATCTGTGGTGGGACTCCTCATGTGTGTGTGTGTGTGTGTGTGTGTATGTGTGTCCGCATGTCTGTCCTTAAGTGTGTGTGGTCTATGCACAGATCTTTAGTCTCAAAAGATTTAAAATCCTCTCGTGTGTGGGCACCTTAACTTCCTGCATCATGGGAAGTGGAATTGACAACATTTAACCAAGCCTCAAAATCAGAACCCGAGTTCCCCGAAGCTGCTATGGGTTTGTATATCTCCACATGTGTGTTGCTGCGGTTGTGTTGTTCTTACCTGGAAGTTGGGGTTGGGGTTGGGGTAGGGCAGCCAGGCCGACCGGGAGTTCTCCTGGTACTTGAACGGCCCGTTGAAGGAGTGCGAGACGGAGCTGAGGTTGAAGGCACACACCGCAGACGCCGCGATGCTGTTCCTGTCGTCAATCACAAAACGGAGGAAAACAATGAGAACGACGAGTGTCCGAAGCAAGGCCAGGTGACCTCTGCACGTCCGCCACGAAATATAGCCGCAGATGGCAGTGCAAGTGACTGTCGTTATTGGGGTGTAAATCCAGCAATGGGATACAATTAGGCTGAGCTCTCTCTGTCTGATTAACTGTACAGCTCCTCAGTCTAAAATACGACTTTGACTTTTTTGGGCTGTCGCTTTCAACAAGTTGCGGCCCTCCTTCCTCCGTAAAGTAAAGAATGAGAGCATTACGTTTGATGTGAATTATCATCTTATACGGCTGTTCATTAAACCGTGTGCCTGCAGGCTGAAATGTTTCCAATACCCTTCCTCTCAGCAACGTGAAAGCATTAAGCATGAAAAAATAGACTACTCTGCTCTTAAAGAAACAATGGGTAAACTTTTGGGAGCCTGGTAATTGTTGCAGATGCAGATCATTCAAGCTTTGCAGCGATATGGTCCAGTTGTGTGAAGTTTGCATCTTCTTCCCATTTTTGTCAGGGTTTTCTCAAAGTGTTGCATTCCATCAAACCATAACATGCTCTATAGATGGGGCCTGGGTACTGGTAAATGACACCAGTATGGTATTAAAAAGAAATTAAGGAACTATTGGCATAGGGGAAAAAACTGCTACTAGAAGAAGAAGAAAAAATGTTCTTTAGATGGCACGTTTTGATGACTAGTACTATGACTGGTACAAAAGAAAGATGTTTCAGCTTAATTTGCTTATACATTTAAAAAAAAAAAAAAAAATTGTAGGAAAATAGGACGACCCGCTCTACCATCTGCGCCACTGTCGCCCCACAACACCAGGAGAAGGTGTCAAACCACTGTTCTCCCCACTAGTGGGGTGGGTTGTACTAGTGGTTTCGCTAAGGATAATTTTTCTCAGTCATTTTGAAGGACAAGGTTGTAAAAAAAATCTGTTGTGAGCTATTTTTATCCTTCATTAATTCAGTTCTCATTATATACCTGGTATTATGTATGTAAGAAAACACAGATCTAAATATCATTTGTGAACAGAATCATGGAACATGAATTTGGAAACTACATTGTGTTAAACTCTCATCGCCCTCATGCCCAGACATACATGTCTGATGAAGGGCCAAGACGCCCGAAACGTCACATTGGTGTAAACGCTAATTCAAAATTTGTGGGAGCCTAACAAGCTGTGCAGACCTTTCTCCTTTTATTTATTGGCTGTTACAACGCTCCCCGTATTACAATGGTCTCCCATGTCTTTCAGTTTCACGGTTCTGTACAGGTACAGGAATCATAAACCGAGTAAAGTACAGTACTGGTATTAAAAACTGGAACGGTGCCTAGCCCTATAGTTTTTTGTGTCATTCATTTTTGCCTGTTTCTTCAATCAATCAAAATTATTTGTATAGCGCATTTAGTGCTTCACATAGGTTCACTAGGTCTACATTACAACAATATAGAAAATATTAAATAGAACAGTAGCATATGTACAGCATACACAAATCCAATACAAAGCTGCAGAAGACTCAAAGCTCAGACAGTGGCCATGACAATGAATAGAAAAATGTCTATATGTTTCTTATGTAACATGTCTTTGCACGACTGAAATGTAAGTTCTGTCTTGTTTTAAAACTATGTTCATGTTTATTGGAGGTTACCATGTTGTTAAGCCCCTTGATGGTTTTGGGTAACCTCCATCACACTCTTTAAGTTAATTGTTCTTGTTGTATACTGGAAGGTTAATGCTCCTGCTCTGTCTGAAGCACTGTGGAAACAAACAAAAGTCTGGTTTTTCGATCTTTTCAACAGAAAATATTTAGTCAGAAATACTGAGCTGGAAGATTCATAATTACAGTTCCCACAATATCTGAAGTTTATCCTATATTTTGGAGCTGTCAAGAGTCTATAAATGCATAAAAGGATGGGTCAGGTGCAGCAGACAATTAACAAAAACTTAATTATTGTAATGAGACCAACAGGTCTTACAAAATAGCCATGTTTGGCAAGATACGTTCCTGCATGCAAATGTATCACACTTTCTAATATACCACAAACATGAATATGATAAATACATTTGGGGGCGGTGTAAGTGTAAACAACTTTATCACACAATTTCTAACTGCGAGAGTCGTGTGAAATGTCAAGTGTCAAGTAAATGCAGATTGCTGTCACAGAGTCTGGCAACGTCAAAACACTGAATTAAACATGAGGCAGTGCCATTGGTAAATTAAGAACAGACATATCCTTTACAAGCAAGGAAGTGAGATGGCGAGACTGTGAGAGGAAGTAGCTGGATGTGCAATGTAACAGGATTCCAGCCAAACAAACAAAAAACAAAACAAGATAGGACTCATCGCATTCATCATATTAGGTGACGCAGTATTAAAATCAAAAGAAATCACAGTAACACAAATCCATCTAACTGAGGTTTTTTGTTTTAGTTTAGTTTTTTGCTATCATAGCCTAAAACAAAACTGCATGGTAGAAAGTCTGTTTTAGGGCGACAGCAGCACAGATGGTAGAGCGGGTCGTCTGATGATCGGAAAATGGGGGTTTGGATCCCGACTCCTGCAGGTGCCGACTGTCATTGTCATATCAGACACTGCACCCAAAGCCTGTGTGAGAGGTTGGTGGTGCTTGGAGGGTCTGTTGGCGCAGATGTGTGCAGCCGCGCATCAGTCAGTCTATCCCAGGGGAAACTGTCACTACAAACGTAAATGGTCACATTTATACAGCGCTTTTCTACCTTCACTCAACGCGCTTTACATCAAGGAAGCACTCCTCCATTCACACTCTGTGTAGGCAGACACCCTCCGGTTACACGACGTCCCACTCCACCATTTACACCACTGCAGCCCAAACATAGCTTACCACCGTTCAGCATGGAGTGGATGAACCCTTGTGTGAAGCACTTTGGATGACATGAAAAGCACTATTCAAAGAAGATTCCCTTTTTCCTTTCCCCAATTTGTCATGATTTTTCTACTTTTGTTCCATTTGAACATTTCTACCAAAGTCTTGTTTTGACACAAATTGATGAAGAAGTTTAATGGGCCGCACTGTGTTAAAATGGTACAATAAAAGTGATTAGACTCATCATCAGACTCTTTTGGTTGGAATGGCAGCCACTTATTATCCTACTGTATGTGTGAGGAGTTCAAGCATTAAGAGCAGAACAGCCACTAGACCTACTGTATATACAGAGCTTTTTTAATACGTCCAGCCAGCAGCTCTGGAGCTCCGAGAAGCTCTCCAGCCCTTTCAAAGAAGATCCTCTGTCTACTTTTCAGTACAGTTGGTGACTAAAGGTGCCCACACACTAGAGGATTTTAAATATTGAGACTAAAGATCTGTGCAGAGACCACACACACTTAAGGACAGACATGAGGACACACATACACACACATGAGGAGTCCCACCACAGATCATGCCATGAGAGAAAGTTTTTATTGAGCCACGCCTCCTTAGACTAAAAATCTGGCTAAAAATCCTTTAGTGTGTGTCCAGCTTCACATTTTGTTTTGTATTTGAACACAATCTGCATTTACAACAACAGCTATGCCAGCTTCAGGGTTAAAACAAACAAGTTGTGGACCCCTGTCATGCAGCATAAACTCAAACATGTTCTATCTACCACTGTTTCAAGTTTTGTCATCCACACAAAACCTATGTACTACTCTCAGAAACCGTGCGCTGGTGACTCACACGTTGGTGGTGAAGATGCCGTAGAGCAGCTCCAGCTCGGGCAGGTAGAAGGTCCCCTGGAGCTCGTTGTAGTTGAAGGGGATCTCTCCGGGTCTGGAGCAGTTCAGCCTGGCCTTCATAAACGTGGTCCACGTGTCTTCGAGCAGGAAGCGTCCCCCGATGTCGTTCTTGCACACTCGCCCCACGCGAGAAAAGACCGTGCGGCCGCAGTCGTGCTCCACCGCGTTCTCCCGGAAGAAGAAGTAAGTAAAGTTCCCAATATCATAGGAGGAGACGAAGTTTGGTTCTGCAAAACAATTCAAACAAAAGGAGGTGTTAGATCAAGAGAACAAAGGGGGAGACAGTTCAAAGGGAGATGGATGAGGGCAGAGGAAGATGGAATACCTGGAGAAACATATTTAAGCTTGTGGGAGTGCGGAGTGACTTATGAGTGATTGGCTCTGGCTGTGCGAGGCCCACACAACAGCGGGGCATCAGAATTAACAACTCTCGCCCTGTTATTAATGGACCTATGTTGTAATAGGAAAACTCATTTTTCATTTCCAAGCAACCCAAAGGTTACAGTGAGAAATGACTGGGACATAATAGCTCTGGCCCCATCTACAACAGGCGACCTCGGCAGAAACTATCACGCTGCTCTTTTCTATGTATGACATTATTGGATTTAAAACGCTCGCTTTATTCCCACGGACAGTCATTTATTTCACCTTTTAAGTGAATGTGCTTCGCCACACTTTCCCCCTCGCTGTACAGGGTTAGAACAATCCTCAATTGTTATTACAATTACATGTACATGTATATAAATTGAATAAAGTTGTGGATGAAATCAGTAATATCCTCTTCATTCATAGACCAAGGTTGTATTTGAAGGTAATAGATAGAATAAATAAATAAAAAATGCATAAAATACATAAAGATTGGCTGCTTATTGCAAGTCACACTCTAGGCAAGTGAATATATGCCTATAACTGCCTTGCTGATGAAAGCTACACATTACAAGGCCACAGCATTTGCACCACATGGTATTCAACAGTAATTTCACATTCTATGCTCAACAATTTATTCATTTTTTTTTCAATTGTATAAAGCAGACTGCTAGTTTAGTCACTAGCATAGTCACTTATTATCAGTCAATAACACTACTTATTTTCAAATATTATTCATTGAGGCGTTGTTTCTTTGTCACACACACCACTAAAACTTTTCTTCACAAAAATGCATCCAAGAAACTCCATGATGGAATAAACTGCTCAGATTCTACAATATTCAGGGCTAAGTGACTTCAGACATACAGTAGCTGTGGGCCTGGGACACTTTATGTCCATATACTCCATAATTGAGGCTGTAGACGCAGGCTGGCACTGTATGTGGGATAATGACGTCAGTTTCTTTTAGTTTAGGGCAGTGCTGGTACAAATTTGCATTGGTATAGAACATTTCACACTACATTATACTCTCACAATGAAGCATTTTTGAGTGTGCCTTTATTAAATGTTCAGTTATGATTTTGACAGCTCCCATCCCATTGCACTGGTATACTTATATCTTTAAGTACTTAGGACATTGGATAAGCCAGGCACATGACTCAAACAATCTCTGTTGAATTAAATGCACTTGATGAATCACGGTTATATAAGAATGCTGTGGTTCTCCGCTGATTTGTGTAGATTTCTCATCTTCTGTTGAAACAAAGATATGGTGTATAAATCTGAAGACCTGCTAGTGTTGTTGTGTCATTAATTAATCAAGATTTTTTGAATAATGCAGCCTTCCTGTTTGTTTATCTGTGTTATCAGAAATGTTTAAGAACCAGAGAAAAGCATGTTTGGTAAATTCAATTGGTTACAGTTTAGACATTTTGGTCATTTACTTGTGAACAATCACTGTTAGAACTATAGCAGCTGACTACCACAGCTACTATTGTTACATTGCTACATTATCCATTATACTGTACTGCTGAGGTCATAACTATTATGCAATTCATCAACATGTGACGCAAGATGAAATGCTAAACTTGTAGAGGAATCAAACATTTGTAGAATGTAAAAAAAAAAAAGCAGCTTCATGTGATTTTCTACTTCAACCATTAAAGTGTAACCAAACAAGTTTTTCTTCTTCTGATAAACCATATATGAGATGTCCTAGGAGTCTTATCTATTGCTGTCAGTCCAATGTCTGAAACCGTCTATGGCCCTCATTTTTTTTCAGGTGCCAATGTCCAGCGATGTCCATGCAAATGTCATGATCCCACAGTGATCTGATGAGCTGCTCATTGAGACCCGGCCGTGGTGGAGGAAGTGCGAGCAAACAGCATAAGGCACATGTCAATAGTGCGACTACCGTGGTGTGAAACGTTCTGTTGTTTGTCTAACACGCAGCTCATACTATTCCTCATTTCAACACCGCTCTCATGGGTCCTCCGGCACGGCCCACATTCAAAGATCAATTTACACTTTGAATGTGGGCGGAGTTACACTTGAACAATTATGATTACTACTGCTGTCGTCGGGCAGGCAGTACAGGAGCCTGCCTGAACACACAAAGAGACTGAAGGGCAGCTATTATGAGCAGTAAGTCTTATATGCAAACTAAATAGTACAGAACAAGTGCAATCTTTACTCCTTCCGAGCCCTTTAAGAATGAGTGAGTGATTGCATGAAGAGAAGTGCATAGTTGTTTGCTATACTGCGCGACTTGGTTCTTCTCATCCAAATACGTTTCATTGTATTGTTCACTTTGTGTGAACCTGCATATGCCAAATAAAACTCATCTAAAATGTATCTTGCAGCCATATATACAGTTATCCACAGATGCACTTGATATAAAGCCTTCTCTTGCAAGTGAATAATGTTCCTGTCCCTACCGTTGAGCCACTTGGAGTTGTACTGGGCCGTGCGCAGGGGTGGCAGGCCTCCCAGACTGCGGTAGATAGCCGGGTCTCTTCCGCTGAAGTCCATGGCGGTGGCGGCGTAGAGCTCCCCACTGGACGTGATGAGGGCCGTGGAGTTATGGAGCGGGTTGTAGGGGCAGCGCGCCATTCCACTGATCTGGTCATGGATCTCTGTCAGGTTTGTCAGCTGCAACACGGGAGAAGGATCGAAACTGGATTAGGGTCTATTCTTTACGTCGGGAAGTGAAAAATCGGGAGTGACAGGACGCAGACATGGAGAGAAAAGGATCATTTATTTCCCCAAGCAGAAAGACAATAAGATGCAATAAGATACCATTTATTTTAATGGATTACGGTATGAGGAAAGCTAGATCAAAACATAGCACAAGGAAGCAGAGGGCGGCATTAAAATGCAAACAGGATGGGTCTAGCTCCGTTTGTTTCCGCCCGTATGCAAATTCCGGGACGAAAATACCTCAACTCATTATGTTTTGTTTGGTTTATCTTCAAGACAGTGGAAAATATGTGAACAAAGCCTGCAAGAACAGGGGAGAGATAATCAAAAGACATTGAAAATCATTAGCACAATATATACGCAAACTGAGCAGCTGTCTTCATGTTGCCAGTGTGCGGGAAACCACCTGTTATGAAGCCAATGGGATTCTTTGCAGTCTTAAATTAAAGTTTGCTTCCTTCCGTTATAGCTTTTAGTTGAAGTCAGTCCCGGTCGTGCAGCTGTGCCCCTTGTTATATCATTATTAAACCACAACTTTTAGGAGTTCCCTTGTCTTCAAAAGGGGATTTGGAGCAAGCCTTAAATTCCTGCTTTGAATGTGAAACCGAATCTAGCTCCGCGCTTTTCAAAAATACTTTTTAACAGCATGACCCTGGTTTAGCCTCAACACACACTTTTTGTAATTTGGATTTGGGGGATAGTATGACTCAGCTTGGTCAGGGACTACAGAGGCAATGTGATTTCCAAAATCCAGTATGATATTATATTTTATGGCGCAAAAGTAAACACTATATTGGGAGATTAGCGCGGGGTTTTGAAGGGAATATCCGGAAAGCTTTGTGGACACAGGTGATTCCGCTGCTAGCTTTTCCGAGTCTGTTTGGATGAAAGAGTCTCTTAACGCAAGCCATCCCAGTCAACACCATCCCAGCCGGGACGCTATCCGGCTTGCTGGGACCAAAGCCAGGGATTGATCGGCTAAAACTCCGGAATTAGCGATGTCTGTAGGTCAATAGGGTCATTTAGCAAAACACAAAAAAAGTGATACACAGATAAAGCGCCGGCCTCGCTGAATATGCATGAAGCCGAGTGAAAGTTGCCACTGTGGAGCGAGCGCGCAGCTGCGAGGAGGGGCATTGAAGTGACTTAAAAAGGCCGTGATTGAGCGTTTCTGACAGGCGGCTCGCAGCAGAGACGGGGCACGCTGGGAGCCTGTAGGGGGCAGCGGGACGGGCCCGGTGATATGGACACGACTGCGGAGGGAGATAATTCAGAGGCAGACAGCGTGACAGGGAGGAGACCGCGGACAGGCTTTTGCACGGCACTGCGACTGGTGTGGACAGTTTGCTCATCGGTGAAGTGTGGAAAAGTTGTCTGGTTATTATGCTTGGTTGTAGCCATGACAAACAGCTCCGAGGAGATTTTCAATTTCGAACATCTGTACAGTCATTTGCAGTATGAGAAGTGATGTATTTTGATGGTATTTTGTTTTATTACTAATCTATTCACTGATGACTGAAGCCTATCCCAGTACTTTTCTACATTAGGTGAGGTATATAGACACAGACAGACCCACATTATTCATAAGTGCATGCATAAATAGGTGACTGACTCCCTAGAGTGGCCAGTGGAAAGATACTGGGCTGTAATAAAAATATGCTGTATTTGTAAAGCACTTTTATGCATTATTCCTTCACACTTCACAGACAAAAGCTACAGTGTGCTAAATTCACCTCTGCTTTCAAGGTTAGTGTAATTAATTAAATTAAATACATGAAATAGCTGAGTGGTATTCATCTGTGAAGGTTCTCAGTCGTACAGGAGTTGTCCATCGTAGGCAAAAAATATTCAGTCTTGATCTGTACTCTGTAGTTGAAGTGTAGGACGTTTCGATCTTAGTCCAAAGATCGTCATCAGCTTAATAACGACTTGAGCATGCCCGTGGGTCTCTTAAGAGTAAACCAGAAGGAGGAGTTAACCTCTAAGTCCCTCCTCTCTTGGCGCTAAAGGTAGGAAAACATCTTAGCCTTTTCATACTTAATATGGCTCATTACCTCTGTATTGTCTCACCCTGGGCTAAGTTCTAAGTCTTTTTCCCTATGGCCCTGCTCCGCCCAGTAGTCCAGGGTCAGTAGCATGACAGTGGAGACGGTTTCACTCTGAGGTTGTTATTGTCAATCGGTTTCTGTCTCAGTATGTTGTCATAGATTGGATCCAACTTATACCGGAGTCCTCCATTGTGATTCATAGCTGGATTC
>OMNZ01038440.1:0-10281 GCA_900303255.1 Lesueurigobius sanzi | reverse complement strand
CCAATTAATCTATGCCTTAGGACATATTTAGTGGTGTTATTATTATTTTCAATCAAACATTTTATTTTTGTATTGCCCAATATCACAACAAGAGTCGCATCACGGAGCTGCACCGGCATCAAAGCGGCATCAGAATTTTACCACGCAACACACGCAACAAGTTCTTTATCACTGCTACTACTACTGTGTTGGGAATGGCATTATATTGCTGAGGGTCTGATTACACTCCAGAAAATGCTTATGAATGAGTAGTTGATCACAGACAGTCTGGAGATGTGCACTTAGACTAAAGAAGTTATCGCTGCCAGGAATGAGAACTGTGCGTTGGTGGAGGTCAAAGGCTGTGAGGCAGAAGGGCAGCCGTGCGTGTCTCTCTGTCTCCCATGGCATGGAAAAACAAACTCTATCTAACATTGTGTAATTTACAGCACGCTGACCTAATATTGCAGATCAAGAGATTGGTGTTCCGTTCCAATTTTTTCTTATAGCAGTATTTTAACAGATTTTGTACGATAAACAATAAACTACAAAAGATATGTAAGCTATTATGCAGGCACTTATAGTTTTCAATTTTAAACAGTTTATTATTTATCGTTATTATGTGTTTATGCTTCATGTTGCACGATTGCAAATTCCTAGTTTGTGAATCCTTTCTGGCAATGGCAAGAAAATCTTTTCTGATTCAGCCTCTGTTATACCGGGTTCTGAACAATACTTTTTTCAATGCCTAAATGAAGTTATTGGTCATCTACAACTATTTAAATACATATCATTTAGGGCTACTTGATTTCGACAAAGAACCTAATTGAGATTTTTCGGACAGAAATTGCGATTGTATTTGTGATTTTAATATTATTTTTGATGCAATTCAGTATTTTAATTATCTGCTGTAGTTGAACTGTCTTCTTGTTGAACTGTCCTAAATGATGATGGAAATTATGAAAAAAAAAATATGCTGGAATAAACTAATCTTGCCTTCTTTTCATCGCCGTTACCAATATTATTGTTTGTTGTCACAGCCCTAGTATTGTCAGCAAAATATACTTCTAAAACGGCTTTTATACATCGCAGTAGTACTTATTTATTATATTTCAGCTTCATGAAACGCTGGAGATGCAAGGAGAAAAAAACCCTCAGCCCTTGGGGTTAGGTAATTGCAGTTTTGTTTATCGATACCCAGCCTTACATACAAATACTTTAGAAACATAATGATTATAGCCAGTATGACTTTACTACATTGGAATAAGATTGGACAGTGGTTTCTCGTTCTGTGATCTCAGAGAGCATAAAATGTAATTAGTAAAATGAATAAAAACAAAACAAAAAAGCACTAGCATGACTGAAACCATGGTGCTATCCCTCACACTTACCATGCTCCAGAAATCCACTCAGCATAAATACATGACCAACTCGCCACACATCAATTCTCCTATACTTTCCTTTCCTTATCCACCAAGACATGACGTGTTCGCCAGCCTGTGCTCAAAGACTCTGTCACACAGTGTAACTAATGTCTCTGCAAATTGCTAAGCGCTGGCGTTCCCTGTAACAATTTATTATTTTTTTATTGCAGCCCATCTTAGCTGTCGTGTCTCAGATTTTTCTCTCCTGATTGATGTAGTGGCACATTATGATCAATATTAGCCCCAAAGGCGTGTGCTGGGGGTGATTAACTAAAGGGCCTCCCTGTCTGTTCGCTGCACTCTTATGTGAGCGTATCCAGGTGGTATTGGGGAGTGGGAGAAACATTATTAGATTTTTTCATGCATGTAATGTGTGAGATGAATCCCTGTTTGGCTCTAATGAGTTGTTACTGCATCTCAGTGTATCCGCCACACTTGTCAACTACTGGGACAAGGTATTTCATTATCCTCCTACTGGTAGCTATAGCTGTCTTTTCATGCCACACGGTGTGCTGACTTCAGATTGGAGTGGGATTTCTCCAGCAGCAGTCCAGCTCCACCAACACCCAAGCAGAGGGGTTTCTCACTTGACCTGGTAATGAGCTGTTCATTATGACTGGTGTTCTGCTGCTTACTGGAGAATAAAAATGGCAACAAGAAAAGGGACAATTAAGTCTATGAATACAAAGAGTTTTCCTCCCTGAGTCCACTCTATTACATTTCTAGCGTTTCAAAATTCTATGAGCCAGACTAAAGTGTGGTCTACTGAAACAGGACACCATCATCATCATTACTCATAACAAACCCTGAGGTGCAATTAATACCACACTTATTTGATATTTTTCAGCGCAATACTGAATGAAGGAGTTTTAGCTGCACTTGAACATTGAACACACATAGACCACAGCTTTATAATAGACAATAGTAGCACCTGCCCTGCCTCACATCATTGGGACATTGTTAGAGGTTTGCACCAATGGGTTTCTGATACTTACATGCTCAGGGCCCTGGAAGCAGATCCTGCACAGGGGTGTTCTGAAGCCACTCTCGGTGTAGCTGGTGAGGGAGAACCTCTCTTCCAGTTTGCCCTTCGAGCAGTCATCCGAGGAGCTGCTGTGGCCACGCAGAGCCGCCGACAGCTCCGCTGCGTCCACCCATGCGCCCACTGGTCCACTGCCCCCCGCTGCGGCCGGTGCGGGTCGGTCCCCCACTGGCTGCTGCTGGTGGCTTCGTGTCAAAGTGTTGTTGTTGTCGGACACGGTGACGCCTGGCTCATGGCTTGCTGTCGCTTGGCTGCTCATGGGGGCGAGCAGGAGCACCCTCAGGTCACCGAGCAGGACGCAGCAGCGGCTCTTCAGCATGCCCTGGCCGCGCAGCATCAGCCCCTGTCCGGCCACCAGCTCAGAACACCGCGGAAAGGAGCGGGGAGGTACTGGCGTGTACTGTACGTGACCCCGGCATCAGCAATCACTTGGTGTCGTGACAAGTAACACCATCCAGAATTTTGAGATTTGATATCCGTTTTCTAAAAGCAATTTTAATTTCCTGCCCAAAAGATGCAAATCCAGTCGAGCAATAATTCCAATTGATGCAAACAAGTGTCTGAAGCCATTGAGCTGCACAAACAGGCGTCTAAAAGAACAAAGTCTGTGTTAGATTGATGGGAATATGCATTCAAGTAACAAGCTATACGGACCGCTACTGTGTCCACTGTCATTTCACCGCTTCAGTAGTCTGCCTGCTCTGCTTAACATGAACTACAAGACTGGCTATTATCCAGCGTTCACAGCGAGCTGAGGATAGCTGCAAATGCAATCGAAAACATCATCTTAATAATTATCAACAAAGAAGCAACATCAACGCTATTGTCCCGGGGCTTTTAAAGCAGAAAGCTACAATTATTGATGGCGTGGCAGATTAAGAGTAGTCTTACCTGGCGAGCTACACCGATTTCTACTAGACTCACAGTTTCAGGATTTTTTCATGGATGCCCAGGCAGACTGCAGGTCGCGAACAAGTCTGCGTGACGCTTACATCCCGAATTATTGCTTTTCCATTTCCCGGGGCCACGCCAAATGGGGTTTAAATCCGTGCGTAAACATCCAGCGCGTTCAGGACTGTCCTGCCCTAGGCGAAAGGGTGCTCTCTTGTGATCGGTGGCCGTGGAGTCGGTGCTGCAGCTTCAGCCCCATTCCTGGGACAGCTCCCAGACGCCACACGTCACCACCGCACAGTGATGCAAGCAGCCAACTCAATAGGCTTCTACTACAGTATGGATTCAAGCAGCACAGGATCAGGATGCATTTGTTGCAATAAGGTACAGGCACAGGTCAAAGTAGGATGGTCTTCACTTACGCACAGAAAACACGAGTACCCAAGGGTGTATTTGAGATTGCCTTTGCATGTATAGGCATGAGAACATAAATACAGTGGTTCTAAAACTTTCCAAGTCGGCTACCACAGAAAGATTTGACTTTCTAAGTGCCACCTTAAAATATGTTACCACCAAGATAAAAAAGAAGAAGAAGAAAACTGGTAAACCGTGTATAAACCAGCAAAATAATACTAAAAATGAAATAATGAATGAGTGAATGAATAAAACATTCATGTATAATGAATAAAATAAGGTCTAATGAATAGACATTATTTTATTAATGAAAGTCTAAAATTAATAAAGTAAAAAGTACCACCTGAAGAAGCCCAAATACTACCAGTGGTTTGTGTACCACAGTTTGAGAATCACTGACTTCAGGACAACCTCCAAAACAAAGCTCCAGTTAAGCTCATTGTTCAGTTAAAAAGTCATTGTTATTACGTAATTGAATCGAATCTACTTCCAATAACATTTTCTACTGTAAACATATAAGTGAACAGGACAAATTGTTATGAAAGTTGTGGAATTACTATGTGGTAGGACAGTGGAAGTAACATTACCTTTGAATGCATTACATTACAATAAAAATGGGCAGCCTACTCAATAACTCTCCTTTGGGCATTCTTTACAGGCGATGTCCTTTCAGCTGATATTCTTCCAGGTTCACCCTTTCTAATTACCACGGCTTTGGACTGAATACAATGATAGGCATGATCCTTGTTAATCTCAAATTTTCCTTTTTCCCCTATGCTCTGTTGTGGGGAGGTGTATTATGAAATTAGTATAGGCCTACTTGGTATTGAGCTGCCATTACAAAACCAGGTTCTCAAAACACAAAAACCTGTCCAATGAGGGAGCAATAAATTATTGAGCTAAATATTTTTTTCTAAATGTAATTAATTATAAAGGTGGGCGGTGTGGAAAGCAATGAATTTTAAACCAACCACTTAAATTATTATTATTTTTTTTTAATATTTTTTTTTTATGTATAAAGCACTTTTTAATAGAAGAATGTAACACAAAGAGCATTACAGCGACATTTCAATCCCCTTCACCCACCCTATCCCGACCCCCACAAGCATTCAGCCATATACACAAAGAAGCATTCCCCTTCACCCACCCAACCACCCAACTCCCACAAGTATTCACCCATATACACAAAGAATCATTCCTGTTCACGTGCAACCCCTCGACCCCCACGTACACCCTCATATAAATAAGGCTGACTTACTGGCTTACCTGAAAATAAAGCAATAAAGAAGCAGTGAGTATCTCTTTGATTTTGTTGTTGTTGGCCATCATAGGGGGACAGGTCAGGTCTAATCTTCATGCTGTGGGGACAGCATAGTGCCACAGTAGAGTAAACTGAAATGAATGAATTTCTAAATTAATAATATCACACTTAATCAGAGGCAGACTGACAAGGTAAAATAGTAGGCCAATGTAGGCATTTTGAAAAACATTATATATATATATATATATATATATATATATATAAAAATATTTTTTACATGTACAACTTACTACAGGATAATCAAAAGACCAGCCCCAAGTTTTGTGTTGACCCTACGCGAAAAACTAGTCAGGAATACATCAAAACGTCAGATGTGAAGCATTTTATTTTTGTGATAACATACCTGAACTGTAACCATGACTGAAACTGCAATGTGCATGCTAACCATGATGCTAACTTAGGCAGGCCTAATGCTTTTTGTATTTTTCAATGCCAAGACATGAAACAAGTGCTGAAAGAAATTACATAAAATGAGACATAAAAATCTTAATAATTAAGAGTTAGTAGATACAAATAATTACCTAAAAAACTTTCCACCTGCAAAAACACGTGCTTCCTTGTTATTCTACGTCACATCCTGCGCGGCAGAAAGGAACCAACAGAAGCAAGTCTACTTTAGCGTTTAGCATGTTTATATTCTTGTTCATTGCCTCAAACTAATCTCGAATTGAGTTGCGGTTGGTTTATCTGGATCCTGACTAAAGGAATACCTACATAGCATTCTGTTGTCGAATAGTTTTACGTTAAAACTACTTTTCGTTTACTGTCGCAGATTAGCATGCTACCAATAGCATTGACTGCTCCGTCAAAGTTGGTTGACATTACTGTTAACTCCAGAGCAGCACCTAACTGTAACATTAGCTGCTATATGATCTTAATCATCAGTCTATGTCCACGCTGCTTGCAGTAAATTAAAATCGGATTAGCTTTAGCATAGAAATCCATCATGTCCAATCAGCTGACGGCAGAGCAGCAGCGGATGATCGCAGAGAACAGACGCAAAGCTTTGGAGAGGAGAGCGCAGCGACTTGGACAAGTTGTGCCCACGAACAGACCTGCCTTCAGTGGGTTATCGGTGCAGGGTGTTCAGTCTCACAATCCAAACGCAGCCCCAGTCCGTAAAGAACCCCCAGTGCCACTGTCTGAGTCAAATCGATTTGTGCCTTCATTTAATAAGAAGGTCCAGTCGAGTCACACCAAAGCCTTGGGGCCTGCCTCATCAGCCGCACAGACCACCGCATCTCCTCCTAGAAAAGTGAGAACCGTTCTTTAAGAATTTATGGATATTATGTTTTTGGAGTTATGTAAAATGTTTGTTTTTGCCCTCGTAATTATATTTCTGTGTTTTTCTGTAGATACAAATTATTGATGCTCAACCTCAGAATAAAGGTCAACATATTAACAGCCCTGCCTTCTCCGGAGGAAGCCTGGCAGTGAAGCAGACACCTGTCCAAACTAATAATGCTGCCTCTAGCAAATCTGGAGGTGCAGTGGGCTCTTTTTATAAACAACCCAGTAAATCTGCCCCAAATCCAGTGGCAAGGCCTGCTCCGAACTCACCCACTGTAAACCCTGCACCTGCGAAGAGACCTGCCATTTCTCTAAGAGGCAAGTGTGTGCCTCACACTGAGGGGCGCTTCAGAGTGGAGGTGGGATTTCATGCTCAACTAATAGACGTCTTTAAATCCATTCCTTCTAAAAACTTTGGTAAGTATCAGCGAGTACAGCAATTGGTCTTCTAGCTCAGAGACAATATCATGTGTCACTTAATGTCCATGTACCACATATTGATTTTATAGTAGTAGTTGAATTTAGACTGAAAAACACAGTACAATTTTCCACTAGTATGCAAAATACTGTTAAAACTTATTTCTGCTCATTCGCTGACAAAGCTCATGGGATAAAGGGTGAAATGTCCTACACTTCAACTACAGAAGTACAGATGAAGACTGAAGAATCTTTGTCTACGATGTTAAAACTTAACTTTTTTTTTATTTAAAGCTTTAACCTTAATGTATATTTCCTGAAACTTATTTCATATTTTAGACCCAGCTACAAAAATGTGGAACTTCAGTCTTGAAGACTATCAACATCTCAGTAAGTATTTTGACAAAACTATTGTATATTAAATATGCATATTTATTCACGGGACATTGCATCTGGTTGAGGCATTTCATTTGTGTGTGACATATTTTGATCATTCTTGATGTTGATTGATTTGTTTTTGTCCATACCGACCTTTGAGATGACTTCTGTTATGATATTGCGCGTTACAAAAATAAATTGATTGATTGATTGATTGATATAAATATGAGTTGTGGATGTGTAAAAATACATTCAAAGGAAATATTTCAGATTTTCTTCTGGTATCTCTCTTTTGTCTGCTTTAGTGCAGGATGCAGCTGCCATCCCCTCATTGTCTCTGGGGCCTCTTGTGGGAATGGAAGCATTGGACGTTGACGTTGCCACAAGTCGAGCCAGAGACGGAGCTGCTTTGGGGGCACTGCTGAAACTGTGCAGTGGATGGCAGAAACCTGGAGCTATCTTACAGGGCCAGTGCGTCCTGGTGTCTCCATACAAGTTTGAAGTTGATGTTGGCTACCACGTAGATGTCATTGCAGCTTTTAAACAAATGCCAACCAAGAGTTATGGTGACTTAGACCTTTAGTATTCCTAGTCTGTACAACAGAATAATTTTGTTTGCTTTTTTTAAACATTGACCATTGACTATTTGATTTGTTTGCCAGACATGACAACAAGAAAATGGAGCTTCTCACTTGAGGATTACAAACCATTGAGTAAATATAAGCCTGGCCTTTTCTTGTATAATATATTTTTGTGCTTTTCGCCTGCTTGGATTAGCCACCTTTTCTAAGCCTACTGTGTTCTTACTCAGTGGACCTCCTGAGTGGGATAGCAGCCGTGGAGGTGGAGCCTCTTCCCAGGGCAATAATCCAGGCTTTCTGTGCCAGGATTGAAGGGCCTCAGGCCAGGTCTGTAGATATCCCTGAGGCAGACCTTTCCAACATCGACCCCACACTCACCACAAGTCTCATGCCCTTCCAGAGGGTGGGAGTCAAGTAGGTGCCTTTTAATACTGTTTAATATCTATACTAATTTCAATAAGTTTAATAAAAACAAAAAATGTATGTTTTAAATATGTTCTCTTTTAAGTTTTGCAGTTTCAAAAGAGGGTCGACTTCTCCTGGCTGATGACATGGGATTGGGGAAGACTGTACAAGCCATTTGCATAGCAGCTTACTACAAAAGTGAATGGCCTTTACTGGTGGTGGCTCCTTCCTCAGTTCGATTTACATGGGCTGAGGTAAAGTAAAGTAGCAAATCTTGAGACACCCCTTCTATATCACACGTGAAATCAGGCCTTGGAATCAGAGAGTAGAATCACAGGACGCTGTCCCATTAAAGGACACTTGCCCTCTAGCGAAATTTTCATCTTAAGCTCTTTATATTCTTAGAAACGTGACCACATCCGACTCATCTGGGTGAAAAATAAATAAATTGTGCCTCATAAACTTATTTTTGTCTGTCTTTGTCTTGTGCAGGCCTTCAGGCGCTGGCTGCCCTCTCTCAGGCCTGATAGCATTAATGTGGTAGTAAAAGCCAAAGACAACCTTCGCTCTGGTTTGGTCAATATCATCACCTATGACCTTCTGAGCCGCATAGACAAGCAGCATTCAGGAAACCCCTTCAAGGTTCTCATCATGGTGAGTGAGTAAATCAGTAAACCTGTAATTCATGTTCTTGTACTGGTGTTTTAACTTTCACCCCTGTTCTTTTCAGGATGAATCCCATTTTATGAAAAACATGAAGACAGCCCGATGTAAAGCAGCTTTGCCACTGCTCAAGGTACTTTTTTCACGCAGACATTTCTTAATGAGATAAACATGTTGATGAACTGGTGTAGAAAATCAAACCTGTAGTATCATATAAATAGATGGGTGTATTGGGGATAGTTGCCTCACATGAATGGAGAAATGCATGTATTTCTTGATAACAGTGCTGCAGCAAAATGATTCTTGTGTTCTACCTGGTCATTTAGAGTGTGTGGTAGGTTACAACATCCATCTTTGTGAGAACTGCACTGAAGACTGGTTGGTGTATCAGGTCTATGCCCTGTTCTCCCTCTTAAGAGAAATTTCAGAATGTACAGTCGTAGCCACAATTATTATAAAATTAGACATCACTTTTGATTTCTCCATGAAAATGACTATAAACAATAAGTGTTTGTTATTCTAGAATCTAGAAACACTATACACTATAAAGACAATGTCCAATATGTTTAAATAAGATATTTTTATTGTTTACACCAAGTTTAAACAAAAAAGGGCAAAAGTGATACGTCCAAAATGATTAGCCCCCTGGCCTTTAATAGTCAACAGTGTAGCCTTTTTGAGCCACAACTGACAACAACCTCTTTGAGTAATTGTTAAGTAGGTTTGCACACGTCTCCTGAGGGATTTTGGCCCATTCCTCCATTGAAAATTGTTCTAGCTGGTCCAAATTGCATGGTTTCCCGAGCATGAACATCCCCTTCCAGCCCCCGCCACAGATTCTCTATAGAACTGAGGTCTGGGCTCTGTGCGGGCCACCTTGGTTTTGGTGTCCTTGAGGAACTGTTTGACTAATTTGGATGTGTGCTTTGGATCATTACGACCTAAGCTTAAACTACGAGCAGATTTCTGCATGTTCTCCCTCAAAATTCTAACATAGTCCTCTTTTTTCATGGTGCCATGGACCCGAACAAGGCTCCCTATGCCTGAGCCTGCAAAACAGCCCCACAGCATGATGCTCCCACCACCATGTTTAACTCGGACTGTGTTCCAAGGGTTGAAGGCCTCTCCCTTTCTTCTCCAAACATAAGCAACATCCATGTGCCCAAACAGTTCCAATTTAGTCTCATCAGACCGAAGCACAGACTTCCAAAACTCTTCTTTAACTTTCAAATGCTCTGGGGCAAACCTCAGTCGGGCTCTGATGTGCCGCTCTTTTAGTAAAGGGGTTCTTCTAGGACGATGGTCCTGAAGTCCACCACCATGAAGAGCCTTCACAACTGTGTTCCTTCAAATATGAACTCCAGAAGAGGCCAGGTCAGCAACAATCATCTTGGCAGATGTCCGGGGCTCCTTACTGACATCTCTGACTATTTTTCTCTCAAGAGTTTTTGAGATCTTGCGCTTACGACCACAGCC
>OMNZ01038436.1:0-12660 GCA_900303255.1 Lesueurigobius sanzi | reverse complement strand
CTGGTTTAGTCCTGGTTTTATCTTTACCGTGTGGCTCTGGGAGGCAGAGGCTCCGAGCTTTCACCTCCAGACCCAAAGGTGCCTGGTTCTCTGTGCATGATGGCGTCTCTACGAGAAGAGATGAATGCCATACAGTGAGTCATTCTGAATGTAGAGAGCCCCGCACATTCACTGCGGTGAAAGTGGACACACAACTTTAGAGGAAATGTCAAAGGAAACTGATCCCATCGCAGCGTCCGGTCTGGGCCTTATCTGCACACACTCCTCCAGCTCCACTCTTAAAGGCCCATATCCTGCTCAACTGGCCTTTGCTCTATTTACCCGAGTTATAACATTGTTCCTCACGTAAAAAGAACAGACCTGGAGTTTGGTTTTGCTTATTTTTTGTTGAGAGTAATCCTGCTCAGTCTGTCTTCTTCTCTGCTCCCCCTGATGATGTCATGATGTGGCGTCTTCCATCTCCAAAAGCTGCTCCTCTGTGTTGTTTTTTGTCTTGCAAATTATTTAAGCAAAAGACGGCAGGTGAAGAGGATAAAATGGAATGACTTCTGCTGTATATTACTGGCATAAACATGAGAGAGAGAAAAACAAAATGCCAAGGCAAACCTGCAACAAAATGAATTCTATTTTTACATTTTTACTTTAAAAGGCTTGTTTGGAGCCGAACCGGGTAGAAGGAACCAGCAATTTGTTTTAAATTATTTTAATATGCACTAGCCCACCAGAATAAACATACTAATGTGAAAGGGCATGAGTTTTCCGAGCTCAAGTTGCAGCATAACATTGGAGAAAAACAGCAAAGAAGTGATTTTTTTGAAAATGAGTAATTTTCGCTTTTTTGCAGAATCTGTTAGTTGAGATCAGGAGAAGCCTCTCCATGCTTCAGATAACAGTATTGGTATCTTTAAAAGCATACATTTTGTGTTTGAAAACCAGGTGTATTTTCAGGATATTCAGGGAGCGTGTGCCACGGCACAGTTTATTTAAATACTGGCCATTCAAGTGTGATCTCATTTCCGAGTATTCTCCTAGTAAAACGCTTAAATTGCTTACTTTGCGTTGTCTTCATCCGAAGAATTCTCCCTTAGAAGTCCCAATTTGTCCCTTTCTGTCGTTGCCACAAGCTGCTTTTTCTTCTTTGGAGCCTCCGAGTCTTTGTGCGCCACGTCACCGCCAACTGCTTGATTGACAGTTGCTTCAGCCAATGACAAAATGGACAACGGAAATGAGATGTAAATGAGGACCATTGTCAACAAGGCCAGTTAAGAAAGGGCTTAGCTCAGGATTATCGATTCCAAAGGGTCTACCTTCAAAAGCCACAACTTCTCCAAATATTATCAGATTTCCATGTGTTACATGTCATTGGAAAGCTTGGAGACTACACTTTCAGAATATGTGAATAACTCAAAATGCCCCAAAATTGACTTGTGCCCCATTTTGCCATGAGCTGACACACTAATGTTGTGGGAGGTGTGCCTTGGTATTTTGTTTTTTTTCTTGAATTTCTGTCCGCCAACACCAAAGAGCACCTACCCCAAAAAAGCTATTTTTGTGGTATTTTATGTGTAAAAATGGAGAAAATTGTCTGTGATGAAAGCTAAATAATGTTCAAATGAGTGGTTTTATTTTGTTGATATATTTAGTTGCAAAGATTTGTTTCCAAGGGGGATTTTGGATCTTGTTTAGTTTTTTGAGTAAGCTAGTTATTAGTGACTAAATCTGTAAAATTTCACATTTTGCCTTGTTTTTTTGGCATTCAAAATTCAGTAAATCCCCAAAAAATGTAATATTGAAAAATCCCTCTCTAATATCGCTCAGTACAGGATTGGAGAGTTTGTTGACTTAAGTGGACATTTTGAAACTTGGTAATCAGGCATGAAGAGCGCAATACAAGTTTAAGCCATTATTATTATTATTAAAAACGAAAAAAAAAAAGGTTTTGTGAGGTCTACTCATGCACGTGTATATCTACCACGTCTATAAATTGCCTCGAGTCTGGGATCAAAGCATTATAGGATTTGCTTGTGCTGTTGTTTTGGCATCTTGTGGCTGTCTGCTGCGTCCGTGTCCATGCCCAGTGCCGGAACTTACCTCCTCGTGTTGTTTACGTTGAGCCGAGCGAAGGCCCGCCCCCTTCACTCTCCTCTGATTAGGCCATTCTTCCTGATTGTTCCATTGTCTGCGGCCGCTCGCTCCTCGCCTCTGCACCCGTGTTCCCCTCCGTCATTACTTCACTTCTTTAGACCAGGAAAGTCCCACTGCAATCCGGACTCTTATAGGCTGCACCATTCTAAGGAGCCTATCATTTAAAATTAAGGTGGAGGGAATCTGAAAATGATGTGCTGGTAACTATGGTAACGGTCAAAATGCTCATTTCTAGTCTAAAGATCTGTTCACACAGGATTAGAATTAGTTCAGGTAAAATCAGTAAATTGGAAGCTATAATTCCCCTGATTCTTAGCTTTAGGGTATTTCTGCAAACTCTGAGGTTCTCATGTGATTCTAGTCCCGTATTTGTAACCTGCGTAATGAAGTCTAATGAAGGCATATATACAACAGTATATTTATGTCCTTATTTTTGATTTCAAAGCCATTTAAAAAGAGAAAAAACTGCAATATCGAATTAGAGTTCTATTTGTATTTGCCAAATACAAATAGAACTCTGTAACATGAATGCAATTGTCAAGAGAGTTCTGGCTAGAGGGGACCTTATTGTACATGTTTTTAGCGAAAGGGAAACATGAGCAAAGGAGGAACATGCAAACTCCACAAAGAAAGGCCTCCTCCATTGCCTTATTGGCGCCTAGCTTGTCAATCACACTTTGATGGTGCCTCAAGTACAGTTTGCGTTTCCTCGTGTTGCGTATGGATCAACCAATCACAGCTCTTGCTCCTGACGCAAGGTGACTTTTGGGAGGAGGTGCATGATTGGCTGCCAGGTGCGCTCCACGCACACGCGAGGACTAGACGCTGGGTATGAACTAGGATACTATTCAAAAAAGTACAGTCATTGGACACTGCAGAATCCTCTGTAGTGGCTTTACAGCCTCTTTTCTCCAAATTACATTTTTATTTCACAAAACTCACTTCAGTCAGTAGCTCCTACAGACTTCTAAACTTTTCAGTCTTGTACTTAACAATTTTTTTTGAAGATTTGTTCTGAGGGATGTTTTAATATTTAGTTCCTAGCCTGACTATTTTTTTTCATTTTTATGAAAACATAAAATAATGGAAAACATAATACATACATACAATACTTTTCATTTTTCTCATATTTATATCAGCAAAAGGTTCAAATTTATATCACTCAATTGAATCTGTTTCCCTATTCCCCATCATTGTCACGCCTTACAAACAATCACATTTCACTTGCACACAGACATGTTTGATGCGCTCATGCCTCCCAACCATAGACCGTGGAGACATGGACGTAGCCCACGTGACTTTCCCCATTGTTACCAGTGCAGGCTAATGAGGCAAATTCTTCAGTCTTCATCTGTACTCTGTAGTTGAAGTGTAGGACATTTCGATCTCAGTCCAAAGATCGTCATCAGCGACTAAAGACTTGAGCACGCTGTGGGCCTCTTAAGAGCGAACCAAAAGGAGGAGTTTACCTCTATTTTTGTTGAGGTTTAGAAAGTTAGCGCTCACTCATTACTGCACAGGCAGATATATTTGAATGTCGTTGACATGGGGCGACATTGGCGCAGATGATTGAGCTCATAAAGATCAGGGGTTCGAATCCCAGCAGGGCAAGACACTTCACCCACCGCCTGTGTGAGTGACCGATTGGTGGTGGTCAGAGGGTCCGTTGGCACAGACTGTGCTCCACGCTTCTGTCAGTCTACCCCTGTGCTCCACGCTTCTGTCAGTCTACCCCTGTGCTCCACGCTTCTGTCAGTCTACCCCTGTGCTCCACGCTTCTGTCAGTCTACCCCTGTGCTCCACGCTTCTGTCAGTCTACCCCTGTGCTCCACGCTTCTGTCAGTCTACCCCAGGGGCAACTGAGGCTAAACGTAGCTTACCACCATCCAGCATGGAGTGAATGATGCCTCCTCTCCCCCTTTCTTGTGTGAAGCGCTTTAGGTGACTTGTGTCATGCCAAAACGCTTTACAAATAAGATTCCCTTCCCGTTTTCCCTTGTTAGCAAAACACTCAAAACAGGCGTGGTACTTTTTAAACAGGAGCATGTACAGTATGGATTGATCATGGTTTAGTCCTGATTTAGATCTCCTCCCTCGGCTGAGCGTGCACCGCCTTGAGCCTCATTTCACTTTCCAAACGTGTGTGTTATATTTCAGGCCTTAGTCCCTTCTGTGCAGATGATATGTGGAGTGTATATTGAGGGCAAAGTCAGGTCAGAGATTATTGAGACATTAACCTCGTCACACTGGAGAGTTTCATTCATAAATCTCTGGCAGTGTCTCAGAGCAGTGTGCACACCACCAGAGTCATTAGCATTAATAACATATTACACTAAAGAATTACTCAAATGTTTCTATTAATATATATATAATAAATGTTAAATAAAATGATGATCGAAATAAGTGCTGTTCTAATGCAAAACTGTGGCTTATCTGTATGCATTAGTTACAAACATGGATATTTTACAATGGAGTTATTTGTTTTACAAGGAAGTATTCATTTATATGCAGTATTTCAGGTGTCTCATTATTGATTAAAAAACGAAATAATTGTTTGAATAATCACAAATTAAATTATTCCTAAATCAATTACAATAATCATTTTTGATCAAATAAAACAGCCCTATCTTGAATATTGCCATATTATTGTGATATTTGACTTTTTTGTGTATCAAAGAGAGAAACAATGCTACACCAAAACAAAGTTAAAAGTTTGACACCCTTTTTCATTTTTTATTTATTTATGGAGGCCTCCCTTGATTCCCCTCACAGCTCTGCTCCTGCAACACACTGATTCACAGGACGCATGATCAGTCTATAATGACAGGCCGTGACCCAAATAAGAATTTAATTGTTTTTTAAAAAAATTGAAAAATACTGTAAAGCTGAAATTATGACAAAATAATCGAATAAAATGGAATAATAAATGCTCCCCATGAGGCTCGCGATCCACTAAAAATGGTTCTATGACCCACTTTTGGGTCCCAGCCCACCAGTTGAGAACCAATACAAGCTTTGTTCAGGAGAAAGTCTGAAACTCTGTTGTAAAAGACAGAACAATCAGATCTATACTACTGCATAAACAGGAAATTTGTGGATTTCCATACATTTCCGTCTCTATTTCTCTGAGCTTATGCCATATGGCCTTGTATAAATCTATGGTATAAACGAAAAACAAAAGCACACAAAGCTGCCTTCATTTGAGCCGTATCGCGACAAAATAAACAGTGAGTGGCCTATACATGGAGGAAAGAGAGAAGAAGTATTGACGCATAAGTATTACGTCATAATGACTGATCCATATCTTTATTTGTAGTAGACATATAACATAAGTTGAACTGATGAACGAAGGCTATAGCTGATAGAGAATGTATTCAAGGCTGTAACATATTAAAAAGACTCATGGTTAGTGACAGCTACAGCAACACAGACGGACAAACTTCATTGAATATGCTATCGATCAATTTGACATCTATATAAATACATGTGAAAGATCTGTCTAAAATGTTTTAAATTGCTAATGAGTTTGAGAAAACCAGCTATATGGAAATGTTCTGTGACATTCTGTGACGCAGCTGTGCGATTTGATAAATGAACGGGGGCGGGGTCAGCGGGGCCGTGCAACATTAATCTGCGAGCCGATTGGTGGAAAGGCCGTAGCGGTTATTGCAGCCATAAATATGCTTTGTCCTTTAATCACACAACACCGTTTCCAGGAAGTGACCCGCCTAACGACGGCAGGGGTCAGGGGTCGGGCGATAAATCAGTCATGTGACCACTTCTGCTTTCACACGTCAAACAGAAAACAAATATGAGCTGAGGATAGTACACAACCAGGACAAAAGAAGGACTGAGGCAGAACTAAACCAGGACTGAGCCAAGGCTAAGGAGAAGACACTCAAAGACATATTTTTTTCCCATTTTCAAATTTTGGGCCAGTTTGCTCTCTTAACATAATAAACATGGACACACATACACTCTTAGGTACACTCTCGTTCATCCTGATCTATTGTACATGTTTTTAGTGGTGGGGGAAACCCGAGCACCCGGAGGAAACCTACACAGACACAGAGAAAATGTGCAAAAACTAAAAGTCACACATGGGCTTAAATTACTTCATTTCAGAATATTGATCTTATTCAAATAGTTTTGACTAGATTGTTTGGTGTGTTTCATGACATTTCTGACTGGATCCAAGGTTATCTAGCTTGAAATATGCAAATAAAACTGTCAATAGAACAAGACCAATGTTCTTACCCCATTGGCAAATATGTTGGCTTGTCATTTGTTTAAACTTAAATTTAACAGGGAAAGTCCTACTGAGAATTAAGAATCACTTTTTCAGGGGAGTCCTGGCCCCAGAGGAACCAATAGCCCAGGGGCGCCCAAAGTTTTTTCCATGAAGGGCCAAAATAGGCTGTGGAGAGCCAAAAGTAGCACCGAAGTGCCAAGCACAATACTGCTTTGCATGTAGAAAGAGCAAATTCAAATAGATCTATGATTGAATATCCTTTTGTTACTGTGCTATTTAGTAGAACATGCTGTTTTGGTGTCCTTAGTAACAGACTAAGTCTATTTAGTCACAAATGAATCAAAGTAAACCACCTTGAGAGCTAAATTAAACCTTTTGGAGGGCCGAATTTGGCCCACGGGCTCCACTTTGCCCTGCTCTAGCCTAAAACTCCCTCCTGAGACAATAAAGTTGATTCTTATTCTGAGACAGATCTGACACACAGTAGTATGGCAGGGCATCTGACTCACTAAGCTCTTGTTCTCTCAGGAGTGACTGGAGCGGTGCAGTTGGATGTGAACGGGGACAGAGAGACAGACTTCGTCCTGTGGGATCTGAGCGACACCAACTCCTCCATCTACCAGGTACGGACCGCAGCTTTGTTCGTACCTTGTCTATAAACTGACCCCTGTCTGTGTTGTGTCCAGATTGTGATGGTCTTCACTGGAGCCGAGGAGAAACTGACCCTTGTCCCCGGGGCCCACCTGCACTGGCCCTCAGGGGCCCCCCCGCGAGATGTGCCTCTGTGCGGCTTCAAGAATGATAACCCCCTCTGCTTAGCCAGTGAGGAACCAGGACTGGACCAGGACTAAAGCAAGACAACAGCAGGACTGAACAAGGACTAAAGCAGGACTGAGCCAGGACTAAAGCAGGAATGGACCAGGACTAAAGCAGGGACTGGACCAGGACTAATGTAGGGTTGGGCCAGGACTAACCCAGGACCAGGGGACATGTATCTAAACATAAGTGATGCCCTGTTTGTCCACAGAGACCATCACGATCCATCAGCTGGTGTCCATCATCCTGTTCTTCATCCTGACCATGATCCTCACTGTCACCGTCTTCATCTACAGGTATGTTCTGGAACCTATCTCCAAGGGTTATATCCCCATCATAAAGGAATCCAGAGTGGTGTTTAGTGCTATGTTCCCCCCCAAAAAAGCCAGAATTAAGCCTAAAACACCCTACTGTAGAATATTAAAACACACACAGGGACATACTGCAGTAGAATATACTACAATGTACACAGTGATGCTCTAAGAATGTGTGCAGCTGTAGAAGAGGTAGTACTGTGGGGGTGATGATGATGCATACTCTTTGTTTGTACAGGAGGATGAAACTGGAGAAGGAGCTTGTTGCCCAGCTGTGGAGGATCCACTGGGACAGCATCCACATGAGTAACCTGGAGAAAGTTCTGAGGAGCGGCAGCCGCATCACGCTCTCCCTGGTACCACACTGTCAACCACAAAACATCACGCTCTCCCTGGTACCACACTGTCAACCACAAAACATCACGCTCTCCCTGGTACCACACTGTCAACCACAAAACATCACGCTCTCCCTGGTACCACACTGTCAACCACAAAACATCACGCTCTCCCTGGTACCACACTGTCAACCACAAAACATCACGCTCTCCCTGGTACCACACTGTCAACCACAAAACACCACGCTCTCCCTGGTACCACACTGTCAACCACAAAACATCACGCTCTCCCTGGTACCACACTGTCAACCACAAAACATCACGCTCTCCCTGGTACCACACTGTCAACCACAAAACATCACGCTCTCCCTGGTACCACACTGTCAACCACAAAACATCACGCTCTCCCTGGTACCACACTGTCAACCACAAAACATCACACTCTCCCTGGAATTGAATGAATAGTACCACGATGTACAAAAGCAGTTTTTCAGCAAAAGTATATTTTGCTGAAAATACCAGTGCTGGGAAAATAAACAATAATACTGGTAATTGTGAAGAAGGCATTATTAGCTGATCATGGCATTTTTTCATAATTGGCATCCTGGCTTATTAGGATAACCATCATAAAACCACAGCCCCAGAGCACATGGCTAATGTAAACAAATGCCACACAGTAAGCCCAGCTACAGCAGAATCAAAATAAAATTCACCATAACAAAGTGTGCAATCTGAGACAAAATGTCCATATCATCCCATGCCTAGAACATACTGAAATGAACAATACACAACATAAATAATATTAAAATCGCAAATCGAATTGCAATCGCAATTTCTGTCCGAAAAATCGCAATTAGGTTTTATGTCAAAATATTGTGGCCTATTTACTACTGTCATCTAGATTATTTGAGTTGTAATCTCACTTGAAATAAGAACATATACTGTAAGTACCAATACATGGGTTTCCAGTGATGTCACGCATAGTTGCAAGATGTATTCTCACGAGATTTGTGATTTCACAAATGTGAGGATACATATTGAAAGGCTCCAATCCCTTACGATCGGGCTCGACTCCGAAAGCTGCGGGACCAATGACGTGCCTCCATTGGGGTTTAAGGCGGGACATGGTGCTATGACGTCACACCAAGACGCTCTGCCGCGGAATAACAAAAATGGCTGTGCCTAGCGACTTACTTTTCGATGCCGCGATTGACTCTGTTTTAGCTGAAATGCCGACTCTTTCTGCTTTGAAAAGGGAGCAAAGAGACGCCCTTCGTGCATTTGTTGATCGGAAAGACGTGTGCTTTTCTCCCCACTGGATTCGGCAAAAGTTTGATTTATCAGCTTGCTCCGCTAGTTATCAAAAGATAGCTGATTACGGTAGGCGGCTACCATCGAGCGCTTCACCCAATTATCTTCAAGTACTGCTTGTAACGGTCCCTCCCTTTCCCGACTGGATTGTACGAGAGCCTTTCCAGATTGATAATGCGTAGAACTCAAATCAGAGAGATTCGCATATCAATCTGGCACACGCCAGGTTAGGAGACTACCACACAGGCCAAAGATCTATTTCCACTGCTGAGACTAAATGAACACATCGAAGAGGTAGCAGGCAACCTTTCTCTGTGATTTTTTACCGTTTGTGGTGTGTCAACAGATCCTCAGTCAGAGACCATAGATAGACATAGACACATAGGCTGCACTAGCCAGCGGGCAACAAAATGGCCGCCCTGATCACTGATGTCATGTGACTGAAACCCATGTATAGGACAAGACTAATTGGCAAATAGGTTTACTTGATCTAAGAAGCAACGTATGGAAACAAGTCAGAAACAAACCAGTGTCAGTGTAATAATCTAGGTCAAATGGGGAATCTCAAATTGACTTTAATATGCTGAATTTGAGTCATTTAAACAAATTTAGACACTCATTTGTTCAACAACAGTAGAACGCCTGGTTTATTCTTGTCATGTCTTTGTTCCAGAAAGGTTCAAACTATGGCTCTCTGATGACAGGAGATGGAAACATGCAGGTGTTCGCCAAGACGGGCTACTACAAGGTACGTGTGCACTGGCTGTTTCGACTACAGGGTTAGCCAGAGCTGTGCATCAGTGATGTGTCGTTCATGACTGAATCGGCTCTTTTCAACGGCTCTGTAAGGTGAATGTACCAGATCTCGGTTGCGAAACGAGCCTGATCTTTTTTTGATCAATTTTACACAGGTTTACCTTGAACAGAACAAAGAATCTCTACAGCACACGGCAAAGGATGATGTCTTTGCCATGTAAAATGTTTCAAATTAAGTATATTTAGCCTTTATTTGAGTCATTGTGACAGTGGACAAAGCATTTTTGCACTTAAAATAAGAATTAGCTTATTTCAAGTAAACGGGGTCAGTGCAAAGAGATGTTTTTCATATTATAAGTGCAAAATATTCCACTGGCGAATTTATTAAGGTCAAATATACTTAATTTGAGTCACATTAACTTCTTGAGTTGTTACATACATGTTTTTCAAAGTGTAAAAATCATAACCTGGGTAAATTGGAATAAAAAGGTCTTATATAATATGACTTTTGTGGCATAGAAAAATCAATGTAGCCAGTCCTTTGAACTGCTCTTTGAATGAAATCCCAAAGACTCGGCTCCCTGTAAAGAACTGGTGTACATGATACATGAGCAGCATCTCACTCAATAAGCTGGCCAGTCCACAATAGCCATTTTGCATTTAAGTACTATATAGATATAGTCTCACTAGGCTCAGTAGTTATCATGTAATCATTTGGCTCATTCATCCTCAATGTGCTTTTAATAATTGAACTGTTTGAAAAATCTATGGGAGAATTGTATGAAAATTTTAATTCTATATCCTGAGTGGGTTTGAAGGAGGGGTTTTTCTCTTCACATTCATTACCATAATAATGCAATCGTTTCCTGATGCTGTGTGCTTGCAGGGGAACATTGTGGCGATAAAGTACACCAACAGGAAGAGAGTGGAGCTGAACCGGAAGGTGCTGTTTGAGCTTAAACATGTGAGTGACATTTACAACATAACTCCGCAATTTAACAAATGTTGTAAAGCTGTGATGGTTGAGTTGAGCTGTTGTGGGCAAATAAAATACATCAAAGTGTCTTGCGAGTATGAGTGTTGAAGACCCGCTTTCCCCGTAGACTGAGGCAGGTTGTCGCAGTCGATTTTCCAGGTTGTGATCGTTGATAAATATTTATTAGAATAAGATGTTAAAAAAAAGTGTGACAACCAGCCCCAGTCTCCTCTCCTCTACCTACGAGTATCAGAAGCATCATATGTTATTGTTGTGTGTCACAGATACGAGATGTCCAGAACGAGCACCTGACGCGCTTCATCGGAGCCTGTATAGACCCTCCTAACATCTGCATCGTCACAGAATACTGCCCCCGCGGGAGTCTGCAGGTACTGCCTAGTCAAACGTTTCATTTTTTTAATCATTACATTTTCATTAAGAAGAACATCAGAGAATATAAACAGAATATTATATTATATATTATTATACAGTGTACAGCTCTCCTAAGTAGGAGGAGGGGATCGTCTAAAACTATTACTACAGAGGGAACTTTTTATATCTATAATCTGAAGGCTACTGTACACACTGGATTAAATGAGGAAATTAGCTTTAGTCCTTTTCTGTAGCAGTGTTTATCATTCTTTTTTTTTCTGTTCTCTTGTTGTCCTTGTTTTTCTCTCTTGGGTGATGTTACTCAATTGTGCTGTCACTCCCTCAGGCCACTCTATAAAAGAGGAGATTAGTTGCTGCTCCCTAGAAAGGCTTGTTGGAGCCGATACGCGTAGATGAAACCAGCAACATGTTTTTAAAGATTTTAATATGTATCAGCCCAGTACAATAAAGGCTTTTTAGAAAATGTAAATCGAGAATTGTAGTATGGGAGGACTGGAGTGCCTTGGTTCTTTGTTTTTCTCTTAATGTTTTTAACCCATTTAGTGATCATCGCTGCTCACTACTTTTCAAGATTTTTTAATTTGGACACCCCTTCAAAATGGCATAGCCACAATATAGAGCACTACTAGAACTACTGCTGCTGGTATTTCTATTGTTACTACATTGCCTGTCAATTCATGTGTCTCATCAATGGGAACAGAAGAAGTAGTATTTCAATAGTGAAAAGATTTGATGACTTGAAAACACAATTATTTCTATTTTTTGCGTTCTTTTGTAGGACATCTTGGAGAACGACAGCATCACTCTGGACTGGATGTTCAAATACTCCCTCATCAATGACATCGTCAAGGTAAACAAACAGGGAATTCGGCAGTTCTGCTCTCCCAAAATTTCGTCCACTGGGCGGCGCTGTAATCGAAGAATTACACCGTTCTTTGCCATGTGCACTTCCGGTTGATCGCATTAACATGGCGAAACCAATGAGTTAAAACAATAGAGGGACAACGTGTATTAAGCCTCACTTTGGAAATTGACCACGCTTATGGGTGAAATCAAAATGGCGCAACTTGCTCCTCCTCCAGTGGATAGTCCTAAAAAGGGTAAAAGTGGTGTATCTCAGCCCTCCTGGGCGTGTAGTTTAGCCATAACCGCGCCCTCTCTGCTCCCGCCCCATCAGCACGGTGCTCTGTTAGCCTATAGACCTTTCTCGGTCATGTAACTTTTGCTGTCCACAAGCCTCTGATTGGTCAGAGCATAGAGATATAGCATGTTTTGATTTGAATTGCTTGCAGCAACCCATTGTTGCAACATAAGTTCCGCTGCTGATGATGTCAGCTGAGAAAGGTCTATAGCCGGGAGCGT
>OMNZ01038435.1:6528-21724 GCA_900303255.1 Lesueurigobius sanzi | reverse complement strand
TAATTGCAAACAAAGGCTACTCTACCAAATATTAACGTTGGTGTTCAAATACTTATTTTCAGCTGTATCACACAAATAAATTGTTAAAAAATCATAGATTGTGATTTCTGGATTTTTCTTTTTAGATTATCTCTCACACAGTGGACATGCACCTACCATGAAAATTTCAGACCCCTCCATGATTTCTAAGTGGGAGAACTTGCAAAATAACAGGGTGTTCAAATACTTACTTTCTTCACTGTATGTACTATGAACTGAGAGAATTCGTCCTTAACTTGAGTTTGTCCTTAACTTACACACCGACTCTCTCATGACATCATGTTGTCTCTCCCTTTGCATATCATCGTCCGACTGGAGTCTTATTATCGCTCTTGGTGCACGGCTCAAGGTATTTAAACCTCTTCTTGTGGCAGCACAGTCAGACTTGGATATTCAATGTTTATACGTTGACTGTTCAATTGTCTCCAGGCCTGTATTGATGATAATAAACTTCTCCTGCATTAGACATCCAGATTTGGTCTACAGCCTTTTCTAACACGGGACCAGCTGATATTTCTACAATCACAACGGTATATACATTTTTACAAGTTCACATCATTACACAGTAATGGTCCTCAAAAGGACTAGGCCTAAGCAAGAAGGCTTTTGACTACCCCGTGTTTCTGTCAGTAACAATATGCATTTCACAGTAATACAATATGAGGACTGTTATACAGTAGGGATTCTGAAATGTTTGTATGGTTATTTTGAGGGTTGTGACCTAAAAGGTTTGCGAAGACTAGGGCTGAAATGTATTGCAACAGAGTCCTGACGATACTGACAATCTGTGATAAAGGGTGGGTGTGAGGATTAGTGAGTGGGGTGCTGAATTGTGGTTGAAGCGCTAAATTGTGTGACTAAATGTCTTATGATCATTACAAAAGTGCACATATCATGCATAATTGAGACTTTAGTTTAAAACCTTAGATATTAAAAATGTTAATAAAAAATTAAAAAAAAAAGACAGTAATGAACGGAAATTCAAGCTTTCACTTACAGCAAACGTTACACTAACAATATGTGATGTATATTAAATAAAACAGGACATACAAGTATTATCTGTAGAGTATAAGAAAATACTTTTTTTCTCCAAATTTCAATCTCACCACAAGCATCAAAATGTACTTCCTAAAGAACCTAGAAACATTTTTAAATGTTAAAAATAGCCGAGGAGGAAATCTGGAGGCTGTTCAGGTATGTTGCTGGTGAGGCTCATATGGTAAAGCCATCACTGGTACATTCAAGTATATCTACAGATGTGGTCGCCCTGTAGATTTATACCAGACTCGAGTGAGGACTCTTGGGATGAAATCAGATCAGATGTTAATCTTAAGCTTGTACTCATTACTTTAAGAAAACTGGGTGCTCTTGAAAAAACACCATGAAAAGGTATTAGCCTCAGGACGTCAAATATGAGCAGAAGAACGCAGGCGCCATTTCTAAGTATGATGTGCTTTTAAAATATACTTCGAATAGATATAGATCAGCGCTAAGCACAGCTGCCAAGGAGGATCTTGAGCAGAAGAAGCACAGACGTCCCAACTGCTTTCTATCACTCAAGTCAGAGCGAGAAATCGGAACCACTAAAATCCAAAAATAAATAAATCCGGGGAGCTCTAGAGGGGACCCCATTGTACATGTTTTTTTGGCGGAAACCGGCGCAAAGAGGACGGAGAGAACAAACACACGAAGGGCTCACCTGGTCCAAGATCCAAATCGGGACCAAATAAATACTATACTGTGCTTCTGGCAAGAAACACACAAGAAATAGTTTGTTCGATTTACACGACAATCCAAACATTTAGAGTACACAGCTGTGGCCATCATCTACTGCCTTTCCATTTCATTAACAACTTACTTTCAGTGACTTAGCTGACATCTATCTTTCAAAACATGCTGCTTTTGACCCTTCGTAGCCCCACGATTGCGACACACACACACACACACACACACACACACACACACACAAACAACACTGAAATTAATTAAACGGAAAGTTGATCTGTATTGCTGTATCAGCGCGGGGTTCATCTCAGTCCAGGACGCCCTCCACAAACAAACAACAGTGCAACCTCTCTGGCCCGACGAGCACAATGGAAGTCAGTCACGGGGAATGAGCAGTTATACTTTCAGATATTTTTATTTATTGATTCCTTAAACATTCAAGCTGAGGATAGGCTTAACGTCTGCTCACAAACGCAACACATGTTTCTTACTGCACACTGTAATCTCCCTGATCAGCTGTAAAATTATCTGCGAGTGTGGCTTATTATTGGCTTCAGCTGCAGTTTTCCATGAGATTGCGCTGCCTTTTTACATTGCCCAAAAAGAAAAAGCATTGAATACACCGCACGGCAAAACTTAAGGGGACTGGCAGCCTGCAACATGGTGGGGGCCCGAGGACGAAGAGGCTGGATGACAGATTGAGAATGAAAAAGTCAAAATGCGTCCTTCTGTTTAAGTCGTTATTTCGAGGCCAAGGCAAAGGAGAAACGTCAGAGAGTCATGAGGGTCTTCTTTTGCGTGTATAGCCAGGACAAATTCATGGCTAATAAGGGACTAACGATTACAAGCTATTCTCCCCATGACCAAGACACACCATGTAATAGGTATACAGGGTACAGTAGATAGTGTGTCACCAGTGATGTACCAGTAATACGCAACTTGACAAGGTTTACATGCAGAGCTAGAATACAAAGGAACTGCCATACTCCAATTGTAAGGATTTCTAAACCTCGGTTGGGGGTCTAGCATATCAAATTTCTCTGGAATAGCACAACTGGATACAAAGAGTATTGCAGCTCTCGACAAACCAGTAAAATGTGAGTATTTAACTTAAAACTGTATTTAATGAGTGTCTACAGCAACTGATCTTAGCTAAGGAATAGAGCATTTAATTGGCAAATGATCTCCCTTTTCATTTTTTAACAGTTCTTCAGTATTTTGGCAGACGGCAAAGATATAAGCAGAAAAATTGCAATTTCAAACAATGGAAAGGACAAGCAGATGGGAAATGCCCAAAAGTGGACATCGAAGCAGCAGATGGATAATTGTGATTGAGATTTTCCGAAGCTCAAAAGACAAAGTGTGACCCGTTGCTTGGGAGATCCATATTTTAGGAAAGATTAACTCCAGTTGTGCTCAACTTATGCATTTCATAGGATATGAATGATGAGACAAAAACCTTTATTTCACTCATGGTTAGTGGTTGTGTGAAAATTGTCAAAAAACATGTTTGTTTTCAACTACAAACTAGCCAAATGACCCTGCATCTTGAAACAAACATAAATTTGGTCACAGAGTCCTGTATTTCAGCTGAAATTAGCTTTTCTTTGCTCCTGAACAGTTTTCCTGGCAGGTGTTGAAAGTCATGTAAAGGTTAGATCAGGGACATTTGAGTAGTGTTTGTTTCATTATGATTTCAAGACTAATCTCGGTTCTTTGACAATAAATAGCTTTGCACAACCACTAACCATGAGTGGGGGAAAAAAATCACATTCTATGAAAAAGGGCCTAAAGATTAAAAGGGCATGTAAACTTTTGAGCACAACTCCATTCTTAAAATTTAAAGGTACACTGCATTACATTTTGAATTATACGGTCACAGAAAATGCTATTTTTGCATTGGGCAATCAAAGAATGAATTTGGATGAGGACCTAACCTATTTAAATCTCATATTTGGCCTTTTCGTCCCCGCAGACAATGGTTCTCATTTGCATCTCATTTCCGTTGTCCATTGGCTGAAGCGACTGCCAGTCAAGCAGTTGGTGGTGGCGTAGCGCGTTCGTTTTCTATGCTCAAATGGCTCTCAATCATGCTACTCACGCCACTTTCATATGGACAATGTTTGTAAAAAAAAAAAAAAGGGGTAAACATCGCAGCACTGCAAAAAGTGATCTTTTGATGAATTACATTTCCTTGAATTCAGAATATTCTACCTCATTTTGAGTAATTTTGACTCGCCAAGTAAAATGATCTGCCAATGGAATAAGTATTTTTTTGCACTTAAATTAAGAAAAAACAACTTCTTGCACTAAAAATTACATAATAAATCTAAATGTACTTGAAATGATATGCTTTTCTTTATAGTAAGTGCAAAAATACATGTTCCATTGGCAGATAATTTTACTTGGCAAGTCAAACCAGGCATCTTGCTTGGGCAAGATCGCTCACAAAGACTCGAAGGCTACCGCAGATCGCTAAAGAAACATCAGCTTGTGGCAATGACAAAAAGGGACATATTGGGACATATTGGGACATATTGGGACATCTAAAGGACAATTCTTCGGATGAAGACTTTGCGTTGTCTTCAGTTGTTTTTTGTTGTTTACTTGGAGAATACTGTCGGAAATGATCACACTGGAATGTCCAGTATGGAAATGAACTGTGCCGCGGCACACCGCCCACTGAATGTCCTGAAAATACACCGGTTTTCATACACAAAATGTATGATTTTAAAGATATCAGTTATCTGAAACATGGAGATTCTGCAAAAAAATGAAATCACTGATTTTGGGGGGAAAAAACACTTCTCTGATGTTGTGCTGGCGACTTTGGTTCCTGTGACTGGTCACATTTTTGAATACATCTTCAAGCAAATTTGTGTTCCTTGCACATAGCGGTAATGATATCCCGTGCTGTCTCACGCTCTTGCGCAATTGCTTTCACACAAATTCACAGCCAAAGCTTTTTTTCTTTTCACTTCACCATTCTGCTGCTGGAGGCCTTATTAAGCTCAAGGGAGGCCTGCCATTCGCAATCTTCTCTGTTTCTAACCTCCTCCTCACACGCTCCTTTCCCACAGCCTTATCTGCAGCGCGGGCTGGACATAAACAAGACAAGTGCCCCTCTGGACCGTGTCAAGCCTTGCGTTGTGTTACTTGGACACACTCTCACCACCCCAGGAGCCATTACGGGGTTCCAGTGTTGCAACGAGGGGGAGATTATCTCGGCCTCCTCAAGATGATGTCATTAATTGTGGCATTTTCTACTAAAAAGGCTTCGCTAAAAAGGCAGTGGTGATGTTTGAGGCTATAGGCACATGTGGATCGGCAGCTGGAGAAGAAGAGCAGGAGAGGATAATGGCTGGGTTGTTCACATTAAATGAGCTTTGCGGGCTCAGCTAACGTCAGGTTATAGCTGGGATTTCTGTAACCAAAAGAATGCTGAATGTGTAACCTCCTGGACACTTATGGCAACTACTGTGTCCAATTGCGTGGGGCTGAGTAATAAAATAGACTGGTCAGATGCCATCCTGAACGGAGAAACACAATAGAGAATGCTGTGCAACGTGGGAACTGCGCTACTTTGCCTTCTTCATAAAAAAACAAACATCTTTAGGTGTTAAACAATATAATAAAATGATGGTCAAACATGGTCCACGACCAGGATGCTCTAATCAGCCTTAGTAGTGTAAAACAGGTATTTGCTGGGTTAACTTATTGATCATAATAGGGCTAGGACTGGGTATTCAACTTCACGTTACGGATACAATATGCATCCCGACACAGGGTCCACGATACGATGAGTGTATCCCGGGAAAGTGTCCATAATGCAATTCATTTTCCAAAGAAACTTAAAAATGATGTTATAGGTGTAGTAAATTAACCTTGCGCTGCAAGATGAAACCTGGCAAGATCTGAATTTTCAGTGTCACAACAAATCCATCTTGAAAGACGGAAACTAATAGGTGTGTCTCATCACAACCAGTGGTTCGGACCAATGACGTGCTGCTGTGTAGCTTGGGGCGGGATCTGTCGGTATGACGACAGTCAGCCCCGGCAAAAACAAACATGGCTACCTCGGAGGACTTCGAAAATGCCACAATTGACTGTATTTTAGCTGAAATACCGTGTGCGTTATGATATAGTGATATAAAGTGTGCGTCCTGAATAAACCATGGGGTCAAAGAATGTATATTTAAATGAATTTTTATTTATTATTTGTGTATCACGATACAGGTGCCTCGATACAATACATATATTGTCAAGTACTCCATAACTATATATTGATACAATATATTGAGCACAGCCCTAAATAGGGCCAACAAACCACAGACAATGTTCAAGTACACACCATGAAAGCATGTTAGTCCAGTCCATATGCCTAATGGCAGAGCACATATGTGTGCAAGCCACACAGAAATGAACAAGAACACGATGAAAATGTCAATGTAAATTCTTATATCTGGTGCATTGTTTCTCACATAATTCTCCTTAGACTAAGGGGGCCCTGGGTATCCTAATTGTAATGTTTTGTTAAGAGAATTTTGGAGTAAAAATGCCAATTATTGCCTGCATTTTACTATTAAGCTGGTTATATCTATCAGGATAGGGTCATTTTCTATGTCTATGGTATTTTAAGAAGCAAAAAGTGTCCCTTCTCAAACCTATTTACGCATCTTATTTTTAGACAATAGTGGAGAAAATTATAGTATGGGGTCCACCTCAGTCTCTTCTATTGATGGTACCATTGCAGTATTTATATAAAATGTATATTTTTTTATTCAGCAGAGAGCAAGGGAATAACGTTTATAGATTATGGTGGATGACGAATAAACTTCCTTGGACAACTTCCTTGCTCAAGAAAGGCATCTGGTGTGAATGTCCTGTTAATGTAATATATGGGACAACATGCTCGAAATCTGGTTACAACTGATATAGTATATTCATTATTACAACCGGAATATAAAACTGTATGGAAATATCCAGAAGAAAAGACCAACCAAATGTTTACTTGAGGTTATGAGGAGAGAAGCTAATGGCTCTAAAAGAGAAACGCAAGTTGTAGCCATTTAGCTCGTTAACTTAACTGTGACTTTGTGCCATCGCTGGTGAAGTCATCAACCTTTTTGAGTAAAATACGTTGGTGCTGTTTTTCATTTCTCCCTCCATCAATCACCACAAATCTTCAAATAAAGCCTGTCTGCTCTCAAATGAAACCGTCAAATGTGCCGCGTGTTGCCAGAACCGCAAAAAGGTTTCCAGCGCAGGGATGATGATCAAATATGAGCAAGTGACTGGAGCAAAACCTGATTCCTGTTCCGCAAAGATTTTGAAGTGCCTCTTGTTTCAAGGTGTGAATTATGAGTTAAAATTAAAATGACTAGAATTAAGGATATTTTGACCCTAATTTCAGGAATTCTGACAAAACAATAAAAAACAAAATCTGCCAATGGAATAAGATTTTTTTCAACTAATTTCAAGTAAAATGTGATTTATTATCTATTTTCTCTAAAAATAATTTGACTGCTCTGGTGACTTTATGTAATTATCAGCAAAGATGGATAAGATTTACTCTCTGCACTTTGGATTTTTTAACCTTTAACACTGAGGCTGACACTTTCTTCAGTCTTTACCAGTGAGTGCAATGCATTAAGCACACAGGTTTTACCTTCTGTGTAGGTTCTCAGTCGTAAAGGAGTTGTCCATCGTAGGCAAAGATTCTTCAGTCTTCATCTGTACTCTGTAGTTGAAGTGTAGGATGTTTCGATCTTTATCCAAAGATCTTCCTCGGCGAATGATGACTTGACACGCTCGTGGGTCTCATAAGAATAAACCAGTAGGAGGAATTAAGTCCCACCTCTCTTGGTACTCTTGGTTTTTCCAACCTTTAGGACCAAGAGAGGTGGGACTTAGAGGTTAACTCCTCCTACTGGTTTCTTCTTAAGAGACCCACAAGTGTGTCAAGTCATCATTCGCTGACGAAGATCTTTGGATAAAGATCGAAACGTCCTACACTTCAACTATAGTACAGATGAAGCCTGAAGAATCTTTGCCTACGATAAGTTTTACCCGTTACGGCGCTGCAGCTAAAGCCGGGGAAGAGTGAGACACTTGTTCGAAGCCGATCGAAAACATGGGATTCCTGTAATCTAATGCCATGATGGTGAGGGGGCATGTTGCTTGCATTACCACATGAAATTTTTGTCTCGTTTTGTAAAATAAAGCCACACTTTAGACCACTTTTTCAATGCAACGTCACAACCGACTCTGAGAACTACATCATTACTCACACATCCGATTAGCTCCGCGCTATGGAGTGTTTTCGAAGCTGGAGCATCGATAAGAGGGATTGATAATGAAGTACACATATGGTTCCGATGCTCTGCTCAAAGAGAACCGGGTCGATTCCCATCCCTAATTATAAGTCACAAAGCTCACCTACTGTCTACACTTTTTTTGTTCATTTAAAACTGAATTCACCGCAGATTGGAACAAACTCTAGGCTCCATGCGCGTCTGTTGGTTGTTACCTCCGCGGTCCAAGAGTGACGCTGCAAATAAACAAATCTGATTGCATGGCCCAGTTTGAGTTTGGCTGAGGTGTATCATTCTAGACTTGCCAGGCTCAAACTGGTGAGTCTGCACCACACCATAACCATGCATAGACGAGGCAGGTAAAAAGTCACCCTCATGAGCATTTTATGTATTTTAGCAGACAATAAAGCAACTAGGACATTCTGCAATTAATAAGGCCTGTTTGGAGTTGTTTGATCGTCAGCCAACCTTTTCAGATAAGTTCCCATCAACATAATGAGGATCTAAGGGGCGCCACACGGGACAATTTTTGAAAAAAGGAGGAGAAAAATGAATGCTTTACTTTCTGTGATCCAGCTGTTCACCGTGTCCTGTGCCTGGAATGTGCTGCCATGTGAAGAAAACATTCATTTAAGGATTAGGGCCCAGACTTTGGACACTTGAATGAGGAGCAGCTGACAAGACAAGAACAAAATGCTCCAAATGACAGTGAGAGGAGATGTGGGCGGTAGAAGTGGTGGCTATCAAAACAAAGCGTAAATCTCCCCCCTTCGCATGCAGGTTGAAATAACACAAAAGGTTTTCAGGTGTAAAGAAGGCTCAGATCAAAGAAGCCATGACGGTCTCGGAGTTTTTTTTTTTTTTCATCTTTATTTTTTTTACAAGGGATGACAATCACAAGAGCCCAGATGCAAAAGTTCACCAGAGTGTCGGTGAATAGGGCAAAACGGGGGGAGCGCATCTTGAAAACACCTGTGCACTACGTGTGTAAACACCCACTGTTAGATCTTATGGGGCACAGTCAGAACCAGGGAAGAAGCTACGGTACATGCATTTTAGGGAAACTACAGTATAAAACTATTTTCTAGTTTTATGCATGCCTTATAGTTATAGCCTTTATTTAATTATTACTATTTTATTTTTTTCTCCATAGTTTATTATTTATCTTATTTTTATATCTATATTTATGTTTCATGTTGCACGAGTACACCAAAGTCAATTCCTAGTCTGTGAAACCTTCATTGACAATGGCAATAAACTCTATTCTGATTGTGATTCTATTAAGGAGAGACACTGCAGGTGAATAGGGGGAAAAATGTAAATTGAGTGATATCAATTTGAAATGTTTTGTGTATATGAGAAGAAAATGTATGTAGGTTTTCTGTCATTGTATGTTTGTATGTGGCTTTATTTTGTTGATATATTAGTTACGAAGATTTGTTCTGGACATCTTGTTTAGTTTTTTTTTAATAAGCTAGTTTTTGGGGGGGATCAAAACTCAATTAATCAAGCTAGGACTTGGAAATGTTGAAAATTCCCTCTGAAAAAACCTCCAAATATTGTCAAGTCCAACACTGGAATGTTTGCAGTCTGTATGAGCGACTAAAGTCTAGATGTTCCCGTATAGTTCTATGGAGAAACGTAGAATCAGTGCAGTAATTACACCACTTATTGAAAAGTTTAGGTCATTTATTTGTTTCCAGTATTTTAAGAGGCTGACTCAAAACTTGAAAATGAAAGCCCTTTAGGCGAGAATTCAAAGTTGGTTTGATTGATTGGACTTACATACAGGTCTAGCTTTGACTCAATTAGATGAAAAACACACACTACTTCTCAATAGTGGACAATTTGGCACGCTGGGAGAGAAAAAGGAATCCTGAAATCCATAAAAGTGGCAGTATGTGTGGTCTGCTGCTGCAGGAGGGACGAGGGCCAGTGGATTTTCCCGGAGCTAACGCAGAAACATACACACACTTAGCCTATGCACAGCTTACTGACAGCGGGCAGACATGGCAAACTGGACTCCCCTTGTTCTCACACTCTGTGCCAAATTGGGGGAAATTCTTCCAGTGGCAAGTATCAATTACTCACTTAAAACAAACACCCACGGCTTTTGAATATCAACGGGGTGCGTGCGTGTCTCCGCTGTATGGCATCTGATACAAGGAGGACCACACACACGCAGTCACCTCCAGCGTCACCTTTTTCCACTTGTTATGATTTGCCGCTCAATGCACAGAGCTATGCAGGGCTCGACCAAGCTAGATGTAAATTAGCGGGATGACCTCAACTACAGTGCGTCGAGCAACTCACAGTCGTGTTTGGGACAAGGAGAGGTTATTGTGGGTTATTTTTTAATTGAAAATGTCCTCAGCCTTCAAAGTCTTGTGGGATTTATAGACATTTACAAACCTGATAAGCAGCCAGACTCTAGGACATGGTCAACATACTCCAGCAGGGGTTTCTTTGATTTATTTGTGACTGATTAGACTGTCAATACGGGGTGTGGCAATATATTGATTTTCCGATATATCGCTCATACAGCCAGGACAGTAGGGGGCAGCACTACCATTTTAAGAAATTGGACCGAACACTGTCACACAAATAAATAAGTTTTAATGATAGTGTTTATAATTATAGTTCATATTATATAGTATTAACTTGTGGCTAATTTCTTCGTTTTGGAAACAGGAAGGTTGTGTAGTTAAATGTAAATGAAGTAATCTGTCACATGCATATGAGAACAATGTAGTTTATAAAGGAAAAATGTTGAAAAAGATTTTAAAAATTGGTCATGTAGTGGTATATATAGTATGTTATTATGTGTAATATATCGATTATCGCAGTATCTGTATCGTGAGATTATCGTATCATATCGACTCGTGAGGTACCCAGAGGTTCCCACCCCTATACTGTCAATATTACTAAAGACACCAAAACTGCACTAAAAAGGATATTTAATCATAGATCTGTTCACATTTGGTTTAGTTACATGCAAAACAGTATTGCATTTGTCCCTTCGTCCACTAATTGTGGCCCACCATGGCCTATTTTGGCCCTTCATGGGAAAAAAACTTTGCACTATAGTGTTTCCTGTCTTGGGCCCATATAGTTAACAGTATCAATATCTATACGACACATATTTCACAGCTATTTCAAAAGTTTTTGAACTGTAGTATCTGAGGTGATAGTGATGCAGTCATGAGTATTCACCCTATGACCAGACAGTAGCCCATTCATTTCAAGTCTCTCCGAAAACTCAAACTGTCATTAGTTTTTAATTGGTGAACTATTATAGTGGTCCCTGACAAAATAGGAAGCACCTGAATGATGCAAAAATGTAATTGTAGTATGTGTTAGTACTGTTTTTACTGCCTCTTGTGAAGTGCTTTGTAACTTCTATGTGAAAATCACTACACAAATACACTTTTTCTTACTTAACAGCGCCTGGGGAGTTCCCGGGTGTTGCACTGCTACTTGCTGAAATACATTTTTTTTAAGCAATGTGCCAATTGTGATTTCAATATGATTGTAAGCTTGCCCGGCCTAAATGTATAGCACAGCATATTGGTTGGTGTACATAATCATTGTGGGCTTTGGATGATTGTTGATGAAATGCTACAGCAGTGTTTATGCAGTTAATAACTTTCAAACCATATTGCAGCACAAAGACAGCAACACTGTATGTTTTGATTATTGCCACAGAAGCCTTTGCTGTAAATGACCAAATAGAATGGTTTGTAGATAACATCAACACGATCGGTCAGTCACGTCTATAATATCACCGAATGTTAAAGATTGTGCGTTTGTAAATGATAAGACAAATATACACCTTATACACTTGGGAGCCTATTGCTGTGAACTGCCTACGCTTCTCAGTTCCATAACATGCTCTTGGCTTACTCTAGTGACGGTCTATCAGAGGTGGGAAAACCAAAGGCACGTGGGCCAAATGCGGCCCGTCTGGCCCTTCAATCCGTCCCACAAAGCATGACCAAGCCTGATACACATTGGTTAAAAATGTTTTCGCCGACATAGAGAAAGATATTTCATACCTGCTGCCATTTTGTTGCTTTTGAAAACGTATTTAGGTGATCTATTTGATCACCTGGCAAGATCAAAAACCCAGGCCAGTGTGTCTCTTGCATCAAAATGTTTGCCCATACCTGTTCTATGTACTCATTTTAACAACATAAAACAATAAAACAAAACTAAAAGTGACATGGGTTGCCTCTTTAACAGATATCACAAATGCAGCACTATGTATATAAGGGGTTAAGAAAATATCTCATCTGGCTTAAACCGGTCCAGCAAAAATAGCTAATATTGCTATTATAAAAGTTGTCACCATACATAGGGATTTATTGCAAACAAGGATGCAAATGAATGTGTACTTGAAGAGTTAATTTAACTTGTTTTTAATTTGTATTACCATTTCAGAAAAGTGACACCAGTAAAACTAAAGTTGAATCCATTTGATCAATAAAAAGTGGCTTAAAATTTCTGAAGCAATAAAACAGGTCTGGTTATTAAAAACACTGCTACACGGAGAGAAAATTACAAGTATACGTTGATTTTGTCAATGGCACTTATCTGTTTTTGCAAATGAGCTCTTCAGTCTTGTTTATGTTGCTGAACGAAGCCTCAGACCACACACCAGACACACAAGGCAGCGGAATCATCCAAATTCTACAGCAGGCCTTGGCAAATGGTGACTGGATTTCATCTGGTTTGTGGCTTGTAGAGTTAAAATTTCTGTCAAAACATGTAAAAGTATCTAGCCCATTCCTGTCAGGAGTTATGCAATTTTAAAGAAATAATTCAAATGCTCAATTCAGTCGCTAGGGGGCAGCCAACATAAAAAAAAAGAAGGAATTCCACACCTGTCCAGCAGAGGGCACTGACACGGTCTTATGGCCATACTATGGTCTGCCTGAAGCTCAGCAGGACTAAATGAGGTGAATCAATATAGTTCATTTATTTACAAAAATGTTTGGTCAATAGTATTTTCATATTTACAATATATGCAGCCCGCGACCCAAAATAAGTTTGACACCTCTGGTTTAGTGCGATGTTTGGAACTTGCAAAATGACCGGCCCAGAAGCCAATGGCCCAATCTGGCCCAGTAAAAAATATAATTGAAGAGCCCTGTTGTACAGGATAAAATGTGGTTGAATCTACTTTGGTTTGCTGTGATAGGAGTAGCATACAATTGTGGGCTCTGAAGCAGTTTGTTTTAGAGACACACTTACAGTTTTTGTTTTCGTGCAACTTGATGACATGGGCTCCTGTAGCTATGAAGCAGTCCTAGTACACTATGTTGCTTCGTTCTGTACTTTCTGGCTTCTATGGTCGACAATCATTCGTTCTCCTGCCAAATGAGATATAACTCTGTCCTTGGAAGCGTTCTGCAGGTTTGAGCTCCAACTGTCCATAAAAACGCCTAGCTATGACTTGTCGTGCGCATACATGACTGTGCATTCTTATACAAGACAACGTGATACCAGGCTGTAATTACTTTCAGACAGCAGTAAGGATCAACCGCGTAGACATCTATTGAGGAAAGACCGCCAGCAATATGGGCGCATAGTGGAACCGATGCGTATGTCAGCGCCTCTGCAAGTTTTAACAAGAAACTAAGCGGCTTGACATCTCCAAAGTGAGAAGAGAATTGTGCACAAGAGTCAAAAGGCTAACGGCAAATAGAAAACACGAGGGCCTTGAGGACGAAGAAGGGAACAAGGCGCTTTGATTTGTTGGTGTGTTGACAGAGCAAGGACACGTTATCCAAAACGCTTCCTTCCAATGTGGTTCTTACGCAGCTCCCAGTGTGAGACAAACTGAGGACAAGGTTTCGGGGGGAAAAAAGGACTACAGGGCAAAAGGTGAAAAGAAGCACTTGGAGCACATGTGCCTCTGGCATGGCAGTAGAGCTAACTCACAATGTTAAGGGTATAGTGCTGAAAGACTGGACTTAAAAGTGAAGACCTTTCAATTCATGAGTTCATAGACTTTGTTCTCCAATAAAGACTGGGATTGACTATCATAAAACGGGGCAAAATCCCTTGTCAACAGCTGCAGTAACACAGGCTAAAACAATAGAAAAAGCTAACAAAGAATAACTTGGTGGAGAGACGATTTTTGTTCCAAATCAAAATACTGGCTAGGAGTGCAGCCGCTAGTCTAGTGGTTATAACAGATGCACATAATGGCTCTGTTCTGTTCTCAGCATCGTAGCGAAGGGAATCTTCTTTGTATAGCGTTTTTCATATGACACAAGTCACACCCAAAGCTCTTCACACATGAAAGGGAGGGGGGTTCATTCACTCCATGCTGATGGTGGTAAGCTACATTTGTAGCCAGTTTCCACTGGGGTAGACTGACAGAAGCGAGGCTGCTCACATCTGCGCCAACGGTCCCTCCGACCACCACCAACCACTCACACATAGGCATTGGGTGAAGCGTCCAAAGACACAACGGCAGTCTGCACCTGCAGGAGCCGGGATTCGAACCCCCGACCATCCCACTCTACCATGTGCACCACTGTGACCCGTAGGTTCAAGTCCTGGCTCCAACAACAAGGTCTTTCCCTGCTCTTTGCCCCCTTTCACCTTAAACTGTCCTGTCTAATGTCTACAGCCCAAAACATTTCTTCAAAAAAATAAATAAGCAAAAATAGTGGTGGTTAAGCACTACTTTTCTAGCAGGGGAGGGGGCAGTCTCCAAGAAATGGTAAACAAACTGATTATAGTCTTTTTTTTTTGTATTTTAGGAGTATTTCAAAATGTGTGATTGGTGAAGTATTTCTCAAAGTCATTTTGAGGACCAGAGGATCAATGCTGGAGGGCCGGATTAGGCCTCTGGGTTTGATGTCGCCTACCTGTGGAGTAATAATAATATATAGTTAGTAAACTAGTGGTTCTCAAATGGTGTAGGTCCAAGACCCACCTTCACTTCTTCATCTTGATAAGCCACAACCCAAATAAATAATTTAAATGTATGATAATCTGTAAAGCTTTTTGAGTTGCATCTTGTATGAAAAGCACTTAATAATAAAGTACTGTATAATTGATTGATTCATAAAAATTCTAATAAATAAATAAAAAGATAAAATGAT
>OMNZ01038397.1:14174-15850 GCA_900303255.1 Lesueurigobius sanzi | reverse complement strand
AAAAAGTTCACCTCACCTTCACCTTAAAAATAAACCAAAATGCAGTCATGGTCAACAGTTTCATATCCACGTATTGATCCAATAATACATGATGTGTAACCCACATAATAACTGCAACATATGTAGAAAGGTTCACATAACAATTTCTGTAAAAAAGATATGCTAGGTCTAAAATCATGAAAAAATGCTTGAATTAAATTGTTACATTATTAATCTAGAGAAAGACTTAACATAATGTGATATTTAACCCAATAAAAGGCCGTGGATGAGACAAATCATGCAATCTTATATGGAACTTTTTTTTTTGTGTCACAGGTTTGAGTTAATGTAAAGTTTGATGACAAAAGAAAAAAGGAGTGGGGTGAGTGGTGGTGCGACCAATAGACCAAGTGAAAAGATTAAAATATAACTTTACATCTAAAAGTCAATTTAAAACAACGGGACAATCCACGAAAAAGTGAAACGGTGTTAATGACATAGACCTAGCTAAAGTGCTGGGTGCTTCGGGTCCACTGTTCTTGTAACAAATAAACTAAAGTAAACGCATGTGCGTCTGGGTGAGGGGGCGTCGTCGCTGCAGTTTCACCACGTCTCTCACCGCCTCTGGGTGCCTCATCTCAGCCTACACCTCGCTTCCCGCATCACATCCCGACAGGAGCCACTGCGTGTCCCGGTCCGTTCACGCACCTCTGTCGCCTACGGCTGGGCCTCTGCGGCTCCACATTCGATGAACTGAGCTTATGAATTATAATGCGTGTTCATACAGCACTCTGCGTCGGCTTCGTAGGCGTCGGGTTTGCATTCAAAATGAATGGTCATGCGCGTCAAGTGGCGCAGAGAGACCGGGCGTCACTTGGTGTGCGTCAGGAGCTCCGCGTTTGGAGCTTTTCTCACGTTGCTCGCGTTTCATGCGCGTCAGGGGCTTCGGTGTCAAAATTCCTTGACAACGCGGGGTGCCAACCAAAGCAGGGAGAAGCAGGAAGAAGGGAGAGGCAGCTACGGCGCAATTCCCTCCTCAGAACATAATATTTCCAGTGTTTACATACCGTCTATGGTCTCACATGAATCATATCATGATTTCTATTTAAACAAGGAGCGTCTGTCTTACCCTCAGTCTCGCGGGTCTTGTTGAGGTCTCCTTCAGCCTGTCTGCGGGCGCGCTCCTCCTCCTCATGTTGTTTCTGCTGGATCCTCATAAACAGCACCCTCTGGGCAGGGGGAAGAAAGTCTGGGACAGAGACCGCTCCCTGACCACTGCTATTTGATACTTCAGGGCCACTAGACAGTGCACCTGATGCTGCGCAGTTGTCCCCTGAGAATCCTTGGTAGGTGTCCCCTGTGAGAACACAAATGCAGGGTTAGGGGTTATTTTCACACGCACACACACAACAGCAGCAGCAGACCCACCACTCTGATGTGTACACACCTTCAGACATGGCTGCTTCTGACTGACTGCCGTCCTGATTGAAAAAACTATTGAAATAGTTTCCATCACCATGCTCATGCCCTGGAGGCCCTCTGTGATCGGTTGAATATCCTTCTCCCATGGGCACCCCATTAGGACCACATTCCTCCATGTCAGGAGCCATGACACCAGGAGCCATGACACCAGGTGTGGGGAAGTGTATGGGGGGACATCCAGGCAGTCCCGGGGCTGCAGTAGGCTGCCCTTGAGG
>OMNZ01038397.1:4174-9174 GCA_900303255.1 Lesueurigobius sanzi | reverse complement strand
CTCTCAGGCCTCCCCGGCCCCTGAGACTCCTCATACGCCCCCTTGTTCCTGAACAGTGACAATGTACATGTTTACTCTTTGGGCAAAGTACTATTGCTTGGTTCATGTGATATCTGTACAAGCCGTTAGTTCAGTGATTGGATTTGCAATTCAGACTTTAAGATCAAGATTCAGTTGTGCACTTTTTAAATATCAGATTAAGCACTAACATTTGAGAGAAGTCTCAAACTAACAGTCTCACATCCATGTCAACAAATACAAAGTACAGGGTTAGTTTACTAAATAAATCCTAATGGAAACTTACTTTTTTGTTCACTTTATTAATATTATATTCAACGTTAATACTGCATTATGTAAACTACCATCTTTGCCATTTGCTACTTACGATCATTAAAATTGCAACAACTGTGGAGCCTTAGTGTTAAATGGAGTGAACCACAGCCATATTGTAGGTGTGCTATTAAACAGGTTGTGATCTTGTTTGTGACCTTGTACACACACTAATGTGCTGTGTTTGCCCTCCTCTAATGTCCGGTTCACACGGCAGGATAATTGGGCAGATTTTAGCCCCGACTGTCCCCTTCCGACAATCGTAAGGACGGCCCGATTATCGTAAGATAATCTTAACAGATATTCCTGCAGTGGCGGTGTGTTACCACGGCTCTCGTCGGTTCTCGTCTGATCGGAAGGGCAAATTGGGGATATTCAACATGTTGGATTGTTTTGGCCCGATTTCCCCTCGTGTGTTGTGTGTCCCGAGCGCGCAGCCTGTTAACTGTGGCGTGTAGCCAATCAGAACGCAGAAACATCCTATGACAACATAAACATTGGGTCTAAAATTCTGAAATGAATGAAAGTTTATTTCAATGGTAATTAATCCGTGTTGTACGTAACATTTACATGAGAGAAAACAACTCACCTCCATATCATAATGTAGCAACTAGCAAGTATAGTCCCTGCTCATGCTGTCTCAACGCCTTTTATTTTTATATACTTTTTTTCTGTTAAAACAAACTATTGCTGCTGCATCTTCTACGTCCGCCCTGTTTGTTTACTCTGAAGTCACGTTTGATCTCAAGAGGTTTTCCCGTTGATATGGGAAAGGTTCGCAAGTGAAATGTGTTCATGTGTGATGTGTTGATGTTGCCGTGTGGCTGCACCACACACTATGACCAAAAGTGTCATAGCCACGTTTTTTTATCGATTTTCCGAAAATCAGCCGACAATTTTTAAATCTTGCTGTGTGAACCAGGCATAAGACAGTACCACTGGGACACACCTCTCACGCTGCGCCCGCCCTCCTTGGCTTTGCGGTATTGGTTTAGTTCCTTAGCAAAGTCGTCATACTCTTCATCGGCCAACTCATCTTCCTCCTCTCCCTCGAAGTGGTCTTCATCGTAGTTGTCATAGGCCCCATAACTCCTTTTCTTGGAGCCACTGTAGCCCCCATGAGACTGCAGACACAAACGCTGCATGTTAGCACAGACATGACTCATATTTTATATAACTCAATTTGCCATTTATGTTTAAAAACCCAGCTTTAGTCGCTCTGCATATTTTAAACAAGTCCATACATTCATATTTACTAAGTCATATGCAATTCAGAACATGTTTGTAAATGTCTAAAAACAGTATTAGGTCGTGTTCACACATGTTGGAGTAGTTTCTGGGTCGAGCTCGCTCTAGTTTAGCTGCTTTTACTTCAGCTTTGGTTCAGTCGTGTTCACATGTTCTGCCTGTGAGTCGCTCCAAAAAGCCACAGTGACCAAAATCAGCTCTTCACCGAACTCATTCTCATGACAACAGGCATGAAGCCATCACAGCCCCGTCAATAAGGCAGCATGCGTGTGTGCTCCCAGATGTTACACAGGGGTAATTCCTCTCTCTCGTGGCTAAATACAATGAAGCTGATGCCTCTGACAGAGGAGAAATTAATTAATTTGTATTTATTTTGCTACTCTTATATAGCGCTTTTCTACCTAGAGGTACTCAAAGTGCTAGGCAAGGTGGGCGAAGTGTCTTTCTCAAGGACACAACAACAGTGTGCACATGCGGAAGCCAAGATTCAAACTCCTGACCTTCCGATCATGAGACGACCCGCTCTACCACTGTCGCCCCAAATGCACTGTGTGTGAAAGAAAAGACCTTAAAACAGAGAAGCTTTACTGCTCAGACGAGAGGGACAGAGAGAGAGATGTACTTCGATAAAATTGATCCAATTTTGTCTCGTCAGACGCATGTTCCAAATGCCTCGTACAGGTACAAAGCATATAGAATATTACATGCTAGAAGCCCTTTCTTCACTCAAAAAGCGATCGGCTGCGTTCACACCACACCTGGGCCGGTGCTGAGTCAGAGAGAGTGTGGCTGACACCGCTCCACGACCAGCAGTTCACCCGCTCCAAGCGCAGCTCTTTAGGTCGACCTAGTGGGAGTGTGACAAATGACCTCAGTATGGAGGATCAGGTCAACCTAAACCATAAACTAATGAATGAAGTAAAATATTAAATTACTGTCAAAGAATTGTCATACTTATTTAAATGAGTATGACAATATAAATAATGCGCTTCTTCTTCTTCTAAACAATTCATTTTCAAACAAATGGATTCATTAAATAATGTCTTGTAAGTTTAAAACAATGCAACTGCACTAACTTTTTTTCTGGACAGATGCCAACGATCCATCCAGCGAGCATCCTCATCGCAGTTTTTTTGTGACACTCACCAATCACATACATACAGTGCGATACGGTTAGTAGGTTAGGGCTGGGCAATATGATGATAAAAATCGAATCGTGATCTGATCTCAGTGACTATCTGCTTTTTTTGGAACATATCATGTCATATCATGTCAGTGGTTTTTATGTTTAACGCAGCTGTGAGCTCAAATACTCACTGTTCCACTCACTGCTTCTACTGTCAGGATTAAACCAGAACTAAACCAGGAGAAAACTAGGTAAATCAGGTCTAAAATCGGACAACATCACGGACTGAATCTGGGTTAAACCACCCCCATTTCCATCATGGACTCTTTCCGCTTCCTGGGCACCACCATCACCCAGGACCTCAAGTGGGAGCCGACCAACTGGCCGCCCACGATGATGGTGGATTTCTACAGGACCACCATCGAGTCCGTCCTCACCTCCTCCATCACCGTGTGGTACACTGGTGCCACCACTAAGGACAAATACAGAATGCAGCGCTTTGTACGTGCTGCTGAGAAGGTGACTGGCTGTAAACTTCCATCTCTCCAGGACCCGGGGGCGTGCAGGTCGGATCACAGCTGACCCTTCCCACCCTGGACACAAACTGTTTAACCCTCTCCCCTCAGGGAGGAGGCTACGGTCCATCCGGACCAGAACCTCCCGCCACAAGAACTACTTCTTTCCCTCCGCTATTAGGCTCATGAACACTTAACATTCAATAACATTCAATAACTTTGTATCAGAACCATGAACATTTAATAACTCTGTATCAGACTAATTCCATTTGCACTGCTCTATTTGCGGAATGTCCACACTCACATTTGCTGCTAATGTACATCAGTAAATTCACCATTTATGCTGCTGTCTCGTATTGTGTTAAATTACTATTTTATGCATGCCTTATAGTTCTATATATTTTTTTTTATACCTTTTTCCATAGTTTATTTATCATTAACAAGTCTATGTTTCATGTTGCACGAGAACACCAAAGAAAATTCCTAGTCTGTGAAACCTTCATTGACAATGGCAATAAACTCAATTCTGATTCTGACTATGCCAAGAAGTAAACCGGACTAAAGCAGAGACTGGAATCAAGATCTGAACCAGAACCAAACTAAAAAGGACTAAACCAGGGACAGAGTGAAACGATGATTATCCTGTGACTGTTAAATGTTTCATGTGATTTTTCAGCCTGTTTAGGGACAACAGATGGAAATTAGCCTATGGCTAGAATCTGACATATTTACATATTTTATGTTCATTAATATGTACTGTTCCTATTAAATAAATAAATAAAATAAATATACATTTTTTAATCAAAACAACTAGAAGTGATTTATTTTTTGCTAAGAATATTTGTCAAAATTGCAGTCTTTATGATTAACTAATTGCAACCATTCAAATGTGGATTTGGATTTGATTTGATGATAATGCTGTGACTTTGGGGCTGGAGCAAGCTGGCACTTACAGAGGGATATGGAGGGCTGTAGTCCCTGTACTTCTTTTTCTCACTGGGGCTGTAGTCGGAGTCCTCGCTGAAGTCCGAGTGCTCGTCGGAAGAGGAGGCATGACGCTGGTGGGGAGGATAATCATTAAATTAAGAATAAAATAGGTCATTAAATATCTGCACAAAATAGTTCAATGTTAGATTAGAATAATTGTTAGCCTTTAGCTTCAAGACAAACTTTGTGATCTTTCTAAACACAGACGTCTCCTCCAGAATCTTTAGAAAATATGATTAATCCAACGGGTCTAAATGAATTTCCATAAATGAATAGGACAGGAAGTACTGGGCCTCACAATTTCAGGACAGAGGAACTAGCGTAGTGCACCAAGCCAATTGTTCAGAATGGTGTTACCTACATGTTGCCCAGCCAAGTAACTTTTCTACAAATATTTTTTTTTAAGAAATTTGAATTGTAAGTATTAATATTATATTGGGGGGCAGTCGAACAAGTTTATGCTCTTGAAGTAACCCCCGGCTCTAAAAAGGTTGGTGACCTCTAGTCCTTTGAATTAACTATATTAATATTTCAGATGTGTGGACAGCTTAAAAGTACATTGTGGAAGTGTTTATGCGGGAGAAAAAGTGATATTGTGTCTTTTTGACCTAGCTGTATGTGTGCAGCATGGGACCTTTACTTTCCATCACAGTGTCCTCTATGACGCTCCAGGATCAATTGTTTTTAGGTTTTTGTACCAGAAACCTATCAGAAACCCTAAATGGATGGAAAGTAAAAGGTGCAATGCTGCACCCATACAGCCACTGGGTCACTAAAAGGTCAAATATGCACTA
>OMNZ01038394.1:9079-19841 GCA_900303255.1 Lesueurigobius sanzi | reverse complement strand
TATTTACACACTGCGATATATAGAGATATATTGATAAGTAAAATTAGCTTGAATTCAGAATATTTGACGTTATTCTGAGTAATTTTGACTTGCCAAGTAAAATTATCTGCTAATGGAAGTATTTTTGCACTTATAATAAGAAAAAGCATATAATTTGAAGTCAACTTTGATTCATTATCTAATTTTAAGTGCAGGAAGTCATTTTTTTCTTAATTGAAGTGCTAAAATACTTGTTCCATTGGTAGATAATCTTACTTGACAAGTCAAAATTACTAAGAATAACATCAAATATTCTGAATTCAAGCTCATTTTTACTTATGAAGATATCAATTTTTGCAGTGCAGTATATATTTGGTCATAAAATACAGTTTTCCCCACCCAAAAAATACACTTTTTTTAGTGAACACATTTTTAAACAGACTAAAATGAACAAGGATTGTCTCTAAAAGTGGCATGTCCCCAAAAATGGGGACGTTAGGGCTTAAGAGGTTAATTCTCTTCATGATTTTTCAGTAGGCTGATCGTGGTGTATTGGTGAACAAGGAGAAGGAGAAGAAGAGCTTTATTTACTGTATATAGCGCCTTTCACAGACATAGTCACAAAGCGCTTTACACGAGATGATTTTGCATTCACTCCATAGTGGTATCCAGCCCAGTTTGTTTGTTTGTTTGGTCACTACTTCTGTGCATCCAACATCAAAATGTATTCAGTCAGGCAAACAAAGACCACGCGTCTGGCTGTGGTTGATTCTCATGAGATCTTACCATCTACTGAAGTCCACAAAGAACTTGAAGTTACTTCAAACAGTTATATGAACATTGTCTGTACAGTATTTCTGATTGTGATAGTTATAAAGTTTCCATACAAACTTCCTTTATAAAATAGCTCATAGAATTTGTGCAAAATACTGTATGTATAAAAAAAACTTCCATCATACAGTAAGAAAGTAAAGCATCCCTCAAGAAAGTTAGTATGATTGAAAATGTACTGTTATAGTAGGGCTGGGTGATATGACAAAAATAATAATAATCATGATTTGTTTTGTGTAATATTGATCAATCTCTATTTTCAATTTGATTGTATAGTATGTATACATTGAAACCACACAAAATATCTTTTACCATTATGATTCATAAAAATAGGCTATATACAGTGTGCTTTAAAGCTGGGCATACATACAGTATACATTTTGGTTGCACAACAAACAAAGTTGGACCAATTTGTAATCACTTACATAATATTAAAACTCTACGCTCAATGTAAATAAACCAGATAAAATGTTATACTACTATTTTCATAGAATATGAATAATAACATCTTTGTTTCCACTCATGTTCGGAATTCGGGATTAACTTAAAATGGTCACAAGGTTTTCCGACATGTTTGATATTTGTCGTGGTAAAGCAGCGTGTATACGATAAAATATAGCTGCAGGAGCCAGAGGAGGGGGACACAGGGCAGACAGAGGTGAGCAAGCACACAGCAACACAGCGCTGATAACGTCTCATCACTGCAGATACAAAAAGTAAGTAAACGTTCAGAGGTTATTGGTTGTTATTTATAGGCTACTTTGCCTTTGTTGCTGAGATTTGCCTATACTCAATTTTAAGATGAATGTTTGGATGCTGAAACGTGCTGTTTGCGAGGAGAGTACGACGGATGAAACCTGTTACCATGGCAACCACACGCTGCTCTGGGTCATGTCACAGTGTTAGCAGGTCAGGGCTCGGCTCTTATCGTATGTGGTTCAGTCGCAGTGTGGGTTGGTGACAAATGTGGCATGTTCAAAATGTAAAATCTCTCTAAAATACCCAGCTTCAAATAAACCTTAGCTTAAACTGACAAAGAACTGAACAAAAAATTCACATTCATTTTTTCCCTCCAAGACTATTGAACACACATATATTTCACTGCACTCCTCAAAACTCAAAACCACTTTATGATACAGCCACAAAATTGGCTGCTAAATCTGCTGATTAAAATGACCCGACGATTATTAAGATTGACCAAAGTTGAGATTGTAATTTCAATTTTTTTAATTAAAAGAAAAATGAAAATCTGAGATCCAAACCTCAGTTAGCTTTTAAATCTCTTCTTTGAAGTAAATAATATGATATTTTTTTTTAACATAAAGCTTCAAAGAACGTTTCTCAAGGCCATGCTCAAAAGCTTGCATGTTGAAATCAAAATGTCTTACATGCTCAAGTCTGAACATGTCCCGCAAACACCTTATTTTGATACATAAAAGATGAAATCCTTGAGCGTACATTTTTCACGGTTCTAGAACAAGAGGTGAACACGTCTAAACCACAAGCCTTATTACAAGCATCTCTAATGATACACTCAAAAAGTTAAGCAAACTTTTCTAATTATGAGCTGAAAGGTGTAACTTTTTAAGTGTGGCGCAGTCGCCCTACATTACTTTTCTTGCAGGAAAAAAAAAAACCCTCATCTACTACAAAAAACCAGATGATCAAACCCGCTTCAGTCAGTGCAATGCTCTTTTTGAATAATATTAATTTGAATCTTTGACGCTCATTTTGAATGGATTAGCAAGGTAATCAAGCTAGCTGTCTGTACAGAGAGTCTGCTACACAGACTATGACCAAGCTGCTTAAAAGGGTCACCATTTTTGCGTGTTGTGTTTGAAGCGGTGCAATGCGGCTTTCAGCAGAGGGGCCGCTAAGACCTTGGGAGTGAGTGGCAGAGAGGATGATTAAGGATGGGGAAGGAGACTTACACTGCTGATACACAGAGCTTCCCCGCTACGGATAAAAAATGCTCAAATGTTCTTAAGGGATTTACATGCCTTAATTGTGACTGCAGTCGTGAGAGGACAGCAGTCACAAAACAATAGTAAGGGTAAGACTCGGGTTAACTGCAGATAGAAGAAGTGGTTCAGGGAGAATTACAACAACGCACATGGCAGCATTTGTGGTCATGTTCTGGCCCGAAGTCCGAACATGGCAGGGGTCTCCAACCTTTTTTACCTTGTTTTTTTTTTTTATTTAACCATTATTTAACCAGGAAAGTCCCATTGAGATCTGCAGATCTCTTTTTCAAGGGAGTCCTGGCCAAGAGGCAATTGCAACACAACACAACCAAAGACCGTTACAAAAATAAAACAATAAAACTACATTTAAATACAGTTAAAAACAACAACAGGCTGATGCTTCCATCTCCAGGTCTTTCAGGATGGTGTTAAACTGAGCCAAAGGTATGAGATCAGGTAGTTTAACCTCTTAAACCCCAACAGGCCCAATTTGGGTCCTGGGGAAGAAAAGAGACAGAGAGAGGGGAAGGAGAGATCGAGAAGAAGGAAAGAGGGAGAGAGGAGGGAGAGAGAAAGGAAAGAGAGAGAGGAAGGAAAGACACAGAGAAAGGGGAAGGAGAGAGATTTTTGTGCCCAATTTGGGTCCTATAGGGTTAAAGAGGTTAATTTGGCCTTCGAGATGGTGCTGACTTTTGTTAGAAGTGTCCACTTTGATTAATTTGCAACTGAATGGACTGTCAACCAAAACAGCTTTAACAGCTTTAACCGCTTATACCCTACAGGACCCAAATTTGGCACGCTGGGGTTTAAGGGGTTAATTGTGGTCTGTAGAGAATTCCAATCTACAGGAGCACGGTAGTGAAAAGCCATTTTTCCTCTCTCTGTCCTGACACTGGGGACAGTCAGTGTGTAGACGTCCTGTGAGCGAAGAGCATAAGGTCCATCAGACCTGCGCTGAAGATACACACTCAAGTACGGAGGGAGCAGCCCTACCAGTCAAGGTAGGGCTGGGTTGTGAGCTACTTTGGCATTACAAAAACGGCAGCGAGCTACTTATACTTCAAAGAAACACGTCCAGGACGATCATTCAACACAATAAACGAAAATAACAGTAGTTTCTGGTTTATACTTTGCTATATTCACCTAAATGTTTGGAGATGTTTTGATCAGAACAACAAAAATGCATCTAAAGTTTAACACTCAAAGCGTACATGTAGAAAATAGTTATTTAAATTAAAGGCCGCATAAGCAGCAGACCTCTGACTGTAGGAAATACAGATGGATCAACGGGCTGAACACTGCTCAGCCCATTCAGTTAGACAGACAATTATCATTTCCTACGTGTTACAGTCTGATCTCAGTGGCTGCGATACATCGGTTGAACTTCTTCGGACGATTCAGTGAGCGGGGGAGGCGGGTGTTGTAGGTCACGTCAAGCATAGCAGGAAATGATAATACGGATGGCTAAGGTCAGGCTAGCGATTGGGTAAAATCAGATAAGATCGTTTCGAACTTTAAAAGGAGTTGACTCCTCCCACCTGATAATGGAGCTCAATAGGAGCGATCGCTGTTATTGTTTTCTTATTGTTTGGGTGAACGGTAGGCAACAGCTGATGCATTCAGACGTGTAGCGCTGTTTATGTAAATCACAGATGTGATACAACGCCAGAGAAGCAATCCTCTGTTTGTGAACAATGTTTTTGCCCATCGTAGAACTATTATTTATTAAACATATTCACTTCTTCAATTCTTTGCCTACCGAAACCCCGGACGTGACGACATCGCCATCGCTCGTATTGGGAAGATCCAGACCCTCTGTACGAAATGAGTACGAGGGTATGGTAAAACCAGGCTAGTGTTAGACAGAATAAAACTGTTTTGGTAGATGATAGATATGTAAAGGGTAAAATTCTATTCAATTCAATTTATTTTGTATAGCCCAGAATCACAACAAAGTCGCCTCGCAGGGCTTCACAGAAAATAGAAATACAATTTTAGACAATTTGTACAATATGAAAATTATTTGGGAATTTTCTCATCAACCTCTGATCACCAGTGGTCCATGGTTTGAGAGTCCCTGTAGTAGACAAACTGTGCTTTTTCTTTGAATGATTTACTTTAGTATTGTATGTTTGTCCCAGTATACACATATTTAGGTAACCGTAGGCAAAGATTCTTCAGTCTAAGATTTTTGGACTAAAATCGAAACGTCCTACACTTCGACTACAGAGTACAGATGAAGACTGAAGAATATTTGCCCACGATGGACAACTCCTGTACGACTGAGAACCAACACAGATATCAAAAATACTTTCAAGAAATTAAAGCAAAGAAGATAAATGTCTTACACCAACTCACACTGCAGCTGCTTCCCTATAATACGCATTTTCTTGACAGCCTTATGTATTCTTAAACAGACCTGTGAACAAGGCAATGGTTAAGAAACCAAGACACATTAAAGACCAACTGACTTCACAGGCCTCTCTGTGTGAAGGACAAAGACTACGGGTCCACACAAGCCGCCAGGGCACACCTCCATCCACCACTGTGCACAGATTTCCCATATGCTTTACGCTTTGTATTCAGCACCAAATGTCAGCACTTGTGAGGCTGCTGTTTATCTTTCCTCAAGTCGAGGCCTTCCCCAAATGTTGATGTTAATAGTTGTTTTTCAAATTCGCTATGTCCCCCTTGGTGAATGTTATCCGTTTCGCTGGCTCGTTCGCTCAACACTGGCGCACTGCAGATGAGTTAGCCTCCACCAGTTGGTGCAGTCTGGGGCTCCAAACGTTCACTTAATGAATTGGCAGTCATCTGAGTGGGTGTGTGTGTGAGTTTGTGTACGAGCGGGAGAGACGGTAACAGAGCCAAGGAGAGCGTGGCCAGTGAGATGCTAAATTAATAGCAGTCATCTTTACATGCATCCCTCCGCTTGCTAAGCCCGCTAATGAACAGACTTGGACGCCCGTGGTAACTATCACATACAAACAAAGGCTCGCATGCTGTTTGATATTGAGAGCTTTAAAAATGGAATGTTGTGGATTGGATGATGACACCAAATAGCTACAGAGTCTCCCAACTGTGTAAAATATGTACTTTTCCCACTCACATTCCAAACTAAATTATGCACAAAACTTTCAGAACTGACAAACCCACTTGGATAAGAAAGAAACTTCAACTCAATACCCAAAAATAATTTGGCTAGCGTGCACAGTTTTAAAGGGTCTCCGGCATGCTAATCAGAATTTTTGGAGTTACAGTATAATGTTAAACCCTCATCAAAAACAAACCTAGATTCATGTTTTGTTTCATCTGCACATTCCAAGAAACCTGCATAGTTTGTATCTCTTTTCCACACAAATGGCATGCCACACTTTCTAGTTTCGCAGAGTTTCATAGACTAGACATCTTCACCAAACTTGGTATGATCCTGTTCATTGGACACTGAGCGAGCAATAGATAACAAACAATGCCCCCAATGTCTGCCTTGAAATAAATGAATATGGCAAAAACATTTCACCAAACTACACCGAACAGGAAGAGAGCTGATTGTCTTTAGCTGTAGCAGCTTGCATGTGAACCCAAGAACCAGTAACAGCATATACGTGACAACAACAAGAACAACAACAGTAACAGCAGCACGGCCTATTTCTTTTTCCTTTTTTTTTTTTTTCTCTCTCAACACCTTCGCAGCGAGCAGAGGGAGGGGAAGGGAGGGTTTTATAAGGAGAGTTCACTTGAAGAACTCTCCTTGTTTTAGTATATCAATATAACATTTGTGATGCCGCGTGGCCACAAGTCGGCCACACAACATTGGAGCAAAACAGCAGAGAAGTGATTTTTTTGATTTGATTTTTGCTTTTTTACAGGTCTGTTAGTTGAGATCACGGAGAAGGCTCTCCACGTTTCAGATAACAGTATTGGTATCTTTAAAATCATACATTTGGTGTTTGAAAATCGGGTGTATTTTCAGGATATTCAGCGTGCATGTGCCATGGCACAGTTCATTTCCATATACTGGACATTCACATGTGATTTCTCCAAGTAAAAAGCTTAAACTGCTTACTTTGTGAAAAAAGCTTTATGTCTTTATCCGAAGATTCTTTCTTAGAAGTCCCAATATGTCCCTTTCTGTCGTTACCATGAGCTGATGTTTCTTTAGCGACCTGCGGTAGCCTCCGAGTCTTTGTGTGCGATCTTTCCCAAGCAAGATGCCCCTGGTGCAAATCCCGGCCCCATGTCTATGGAGTCTCCTGCGATGTTTATCCCTCTTTTTTTTTAAATTTTTTTTACAAACATTGTCCATATGATAGTGGTGCCAAGTAGCATGAATGAGAGAAATGTCCGTACTTCAGCCTCTGTCAGCCGCCATTTCAGCATAGAAAACAAAGTTGTTTTTTTTTAAACAATGCCAACCGCCAACTGCTTGACTGGCAGTCATTTCAGCCAAGGACAAAATGGACAATGGACATGAGATGTAAATGAGGACCATTGTCTCAAACAAGCCAGCTAAGAAAAGGCTTATCTCAGGTTTACCTTTTTCAAAGTGCCTACCTTCAAATGGCCACAACTTCTCCAAATATTATCCATGTGCTACACATCGTTGGAAAGCTTGGAGACTACACTTTCAGAATCTGTGAATAACTCAAAATGCCCCAGAATCGACTTGTGTCCCTGGTTTCCATGAGCTGACACATTTTCTAACCAACAAAGTGTAAAATAATGATCAACATGTGTTTGAGATTATTTCCAAATTCACGCAAAAAGCCTAATACTCCCTCCCTAAGTGTAGGCCACTTACAGTTGTGGCCAAAAGTTTACACCTTACATACCCTTTTAATCTTTCATAGAATATGAATGATAACACAAAAATCTTCTTTTCCACTTATGGTTAGTGGTTGTGTGAAGACATTTATTGTCAAAGAACTGAGTTTACTCTTTTGAAACAGAAACTACTCAAATGTCCCTGATCTAACATTCACATGACCTCCAACAACTGGCAGGAAAATTGCTCAGAAGCAAAGAAAAACTCAGATGCAAAACAGGATTCTCTGACAAAACTGGACTTATGTTTGTTTCAACATGCACAATATGTAAACTTTTAGCCACAACTGTAAATGAAATTGTAATCCGCTGGCTTTTCATTTACAAATGTGGAATAATTATTAGACCAAGTTCACAATGTGGGGTGGAACAAAGCAGTAAACGGCACAGATAACAGCTTTCTCTTGCAACATGAGGGAATGTTGTGTAAAGGCCTGTGAATTCTGTTTGTATCTTATCTTTCTCTTTTGGAAGGGCCAGCAGCATGCAACACTTAACACAGTCTGTCATGCTGGGAGCGCGGGGCAACATGACAGGTGCCCCGGTGGTGATCAGGGAGAATGACACACCAACACACACCAAAACAGTCTTCCATACCCCCGTGCGGATACAGCAGGGTGCTCAGATAGGGCCAAGGGCTGCCTCAGGGGTGCTTCAGTTTGTGGTGGAGCAGTCAAGGGACCCCACAGCTTCTGCCTGCCATTTCCTCGCCCCCATCCCAACAGAGCTGTGCATGGTTGTGTGCGCAGAGAGACAAGATTGCACCGTTTTCTTCTTTTTTTTTCATAGAGGGGTGAGCGGAGCCAACTTGGTGTGTGTGTGCGTGTGTGTGTGTGTGTGTGTGTGTGTGGGTTGTCCCATTGGGTGAGACAGAAGCCAACTCCAGGAAATGGATTGGCATGGCGGACCTCGTGAGGGATTGTGTGTTGAGGATGAAAGAGTTTCTCCATGAGCGCTTCTGTCGCTTCTCTCTTGTCTTGTCTTTCTGCGCTAAATCCAATTTTTACACTTCAAGTCAACCTGAATTGTTTTAATCAGGACAAAATATTGTAGTGGTGCGTTCCAGGCAGCTGGGAACTGGTAGATTTCCGACTTGCAGCTGGGAAACACGCCTTGGAACGCCGCTCTAGCCGGTGATTACAACTTGTAAACTTGGACCAGTTTGGACATCTCTGACTTCACTGATATGACGTCAGACGACATGACAGCGGTGGAGATTTTCTTCATGAATGGACCTATATACAAATTATATGATAAAAACACCCCCTTTTGGTGTTAGCCTGTTTGTTTACATTATTTAACAGCACATACTACATGTAAACCCATGTTAAAACAAACATGTAATAGTTATCTTGAGTTAATATCTGAAGATTTTACTCAAGAGGGTCGATAGGTGAAAGTCCATTTGCCTTTTGAGGAAAAAATGACTGCAAGTCGCGAACAGCAGCCATCTTTTACGTGGAGAAGGTGAGTGCTTCAGTGGGATCCGTGTCAGGTGCTCTTCAGGATCTGAGCCAGGAGTCCATGAGATAAGAAAAAAACGATGATCCAAGGCACTCTGAAGTTAAAATAAAAGTCCTTTATTAAGAAAAAGAGGGACTAGCCGACGCGTTTCGGTCACGTACGACCTTCTTCTGGGCTCCGCCATCTTTTATTTACATATGAGATCGTCTACCTGGAACTTTGAGGTCGTAACTGGTAACTTTCAAGTGGTACATTTTTTCCATGTTTTGTTTCTAGCTAAGTTTTAATTTGAATAACACACTATACATGTAGCACATTGTACATGTATTTAATTATTGTATTTTTTCTTTTACCTTGACCTTGGTAGTAATCTGTTTATTGTATTCTGTGAGATGCACAAGTATGATATCAGTAGCAGGGCCAAGCATTTACTAGAAATGTAGATATTCAGAGTATCGACGTGTGTTATCCTGAGGCATGTATAAGACATATGTTTAGGGGTCAAGAAGTGGAAAGATTATATTTATTTTTTGTCATAAACATTTGTGGAAAAAACTATCATACATTTAAGTCAAGACACTGAAGGTGAATGGGGGGTAAACTTTTGCTGTATATTACGGACATAAATATGAGGAAAAAAATGTTCTGGCATTTTGTGCTTTCATATAAAAATAAAGCATTTTACGCATAAAAATGGCTATATTTTTGCCAATGAAATATAAATAATGGATAAAGTCAGGTTTAAATGTATGGTTTTATTGTTGTTGCTTGTAGGAAATGGCAGGAGACTTCACACATCACTAGAGCTGGGTGCGTAGGATGAAGGCAAAGCCCAAACAGTGAAACAGAAAGAAAATCCCGCACACCATCGATCCTTGCAATAGATTTATTTGGTTGCAACGTTTCGGCTCAGCAGGGTCTTCCTCAGACAGATGATCTCCAATGGATCGATGGTGTGCCGGATTTTATTTTTGTTGCTAGTTAACCTCTTAAGCCCGCAGCGGTTTTTTTTTTTCTCAAATTTGGTCCACATATCCTCTGGAAGGCTTTAGCAGCTTGTAAAATGTCTAAAATGTTCATATTGCTCTCATATGATATGAATGTCTATGGGGAGACTGTAGATGTAAACATTTTCAAGAAAATCATAGTGGGCCTGAGTAATTGAGGTTGAAAGACAGAAAATATGAATTCTGCCTAAAAAAAACACACATTACAGCAGGTCAGCAGCTTGTTTTCATTGTAAAGAAGCAAATAAACATCAAAAATAGTAACTACAGCTAATTATTGACTTTTTACCAACTGTTTATCAATAAATAATTGAAAGGTTATTGAGCTTTTGATTTAAAATAGTCTAGGCGGAATCCCATTGTAATAAATAGGGCACAATTTGGCACTTTTTGGCCAAAAAAAAAAAAATATATATATATAATATTTCAATGAAATAGAACATTTTGGATCCTATTTATATATTTGGTCATAAAATACAGTTTTTCCAAGAAAAAAAATACACTTTTTTAAAATAAACAAGGATTGTCTCTAAAAGTGGCATGTCCCCAAAAATGGGGACCCTCGGGCTTAAGAGGTTAAGAGCAAACTGGACCAAAAGCCTTCATGAAAACATCTAAACTCTGTATCTTCCACCAGTTTGTGACCTGACACCGACTGGAGATTTGGTGGAAGCAGTTTATTTTTTATTTTTT
>OMNZ01038387.1:0-20159 GCA_900303255.1 Lesueurigobius sanzi | reverse complement strand
TTTCACAAACCACTGCTTATTCAATGCACTGGAGGAAGACAAAACAAATTTCATTTCATTAATATTAAAAAAAAAATGTATACAAGGCCTTTAATGCACAATAATGAGTATGACATTCATGGCATCACCCTCAAACCCACCTCTCAGGTGGGACCACTATAATGCCGCGTTTTGGTATTAAAGTGATCCAGAAATGAGAGCGAAGTGTTGAAATGCCCAGCAGAGGCTAAAATCTTGATTTAAAGCAGGATTGGATTTGCAAATCTGGATCTGAATCTTCGTAAATCTAGGATCAAACCTGGGCATAGTCCACTAGGATTAATCCTCATAGATAATGTTTGAAAGACTGGTCATCTCTCTTCATCAGAGGTTACATTAACTGAAACTTTTGAAGGCTGTCCTTCATTTTGGGAATAGAATTAGAAATGGATGGACAGACATTACACAGAAATGGTGTAGTGCAAGGGACAGATGGTCACTCTAAGTATACAATACCTTTGGAATAGCCTTACTCATTGTACTGTTTTCAGATTTAATAACTGGTCATGATCGTTCATCATTTTATTTTACATTTTCCATATAAAACAAGCATTGGATAAATAACATGATTTCATATGATTGCTGCAAAAAACAGACATTAATGTGATCTACATATTTGTAAAAACAACCATGGTGTAATGCACACATAGGCACATAGGACTAAAGCCAAACAAAACATACAATAAAATGATAATATAGTCATGAAAAAGAAAAGAAAAGGAGGTTATGATTGGCAGTTTTGGTATAAATCATGCTGACAATACACTAAGGCACCTTGTGACATAAGTACATTATCTTGAGGTATCCCTTCTTGGTCTGTCCGATATGAAAAGTCAATCAAATCTCACTTGAGTACAGCAGTTTGTCAGGCGCTACAAACTTTTCAAACTTGTAATAATTAATAAAAAAGCACAAAACCTTCTATACTAGTGGTAACAAACAGTGATTGTAATAGTTCCAGGAACATTTGTCTTTCAAATGGTACAATGCTGATGTACTGATACTAAATTGGACAAAAACGACGTGGTCACTCTTCTCTGATGCTCTGTACCATGGAGTACTTCTTACAGGGGCTCTTAAGGCAAGCGGGGGGCCAGGTGATGGGCCAGCTGTAGGAACACGGCACAGCAGTTTGCACGTTCCTCTCCATGAAGTTAAAAATAGGGTTCCACCAGGTGTTTTGGAGGTAGTTGTTGGGGAAGCATTTCAGAGTCTGTTAAAAAAAGGACATGGAATTTAAAAATGTACTCATATGCATACTGACCTGCTCTGTCTGGGTAACATACTATTTATAATTATAACATTTTCCCAAAACACTCTTGCACAACCTATGTTTATGCCACATTGAGCTAAAAGTAGCTCTGTTGTGCTATGTTATTAGGTCGCCACAAGTGGGCGCCAATTCCAAGCCTACCTTAATATGGAGGCTGACATTACTTCATACTGTCAGGCAGGTAGCTCAATATTCTTGGCCCTAGGTACAAGCCATCATTACACAGGCTTTTTGAGAGCCTGACCCTGCACAAGGCCCTGAATAACACTGTATCCTTTACCTATACTGTATATAATATTTGAAGATTAATTCACTTACTATAACAACTACTGATACATGTGTCTGTTATTTATGCTTTTTAGTCCTATGTATTCATTTTGCTGACTATCCTTTATCATTATTTATCATAGATGTTTTGATTGGTGTTTGCAATTTTCATCTTGTTCTTCATTTTGGACATTTCCTAACTATCTGCACCCTCTGCATGTTCTTAAGAGCTGTTGTAACAAATACATTTCTCCATTGTGAGAGTAATAAAGTACTATCTTATACTCTTTAATCAATTACTGGCGTTGACCTGAACAACTTTCTTTTGCAGGTTGCTCTCATCTTTAACCACTAACTAAAGTCCCCTCCCAGTGTTGAGCCCCAGTCAAACCTGTAAGCTGGTCATGGTGTGGTACCACCAGAACAGGCGCGAGGTGATGAAGTAGGCGACGACCACGTCCACACTGTAGTGCTCATGAGCCACGAGGATACACACCACCCCCACCGCACTGAGCAGCCAGCACATCACATGGTACCACCAGAACGACCGCGGAGAGTCTGGCCAATGACAGACAGGGCCAAACAGTCATGACAGGTCTGCATATTTTTGTTAACCCATAAACTAAAGAGAAATGAGCTAAAGATGGGACCAATACAAACCAGTGCCAAACAATTCAATTCTTTCTTTTCAAGCAAACCATTCAAATTCAACATTCAACAGGTCTGTGTGGTCTTTTGTGAATTTAAGTCTCTGAAAACATGCAATAGGAATAGTACTTTTTGGAACTTTCTATGAATTGTATAATGGATTTATTGACTAAATGTACTTGACGTTTTGTTGACTGAATCTTGACTAAAATTAAATTCAGCTTTTGTAAAAACACGACCTAAAGGTACACTGCGTAACATGTTGGATTGTAATGTTGACAGCAATACAAAACATGCAAAGCACTCCTAATGACACAGAAAATGCTATTTTTGCAGTGGGTAATCAAAGAATGGATTTGGATGAGGACCTAATCTATTTAAATCTCCATGGAGACGAGCTGGACACATCCCCGCTCCCAGGGAAATTTGTTTCTTCATGTTTTAGGTATTTTTCAACTATAAACAAAACATCTGGAATAAAATAAATACTTGTATCTTATTATAGCCTGTTTATTGGGTGAAATATTACGCGGTGTACCTATAATCAATGTCAAAATGAACCCAGCATTTGAGGTCCATGTTGTGGTACATACATTCCTTGATGAACAGGTATGTGAGAGTGAGCATCACGGTGTGTCCGCTGTACAGGAAGTCTCCGCACATGAGATGGGAGCCTGTTATCGATAATCCTCCTCCAGAAATTAGCCGCAGAATCCGCAGGAGCTTTGCATGGGAGTCTCCGTGCAACTGAGAGAGCACAAGAGTATATTAGCAACAAGAAAGGAAAGGAAAAGTAGAATCCACAATTGTTCCTGTTTTTTCTAGTCTAGTTCTAGTTTCATATTTTCTGTTTGAACCACTTTCACCCCAGCCATCAGTTTTATATGTACCACAGAGTAGAGGAGACATGATGCATGATGCTGGTGTCCCGTGGCAGTAAGATGTCAAAAATGACTTTTTTTTTAATAGCGTGTGGTGTGATGGAGTAAAATGGCTCCTGGGGGTGGACTATGAGAGGGTAGCGCAGCACCAGCTGAGGCCTCTCGGCTGAGGGCAGAGCTCACCTTGGGAGCACAGGTCATGTGAAGGCCCGGGACAGGCAGAGTGGTGATGTACATGGTCACACAGCGGTACAGGTACAAGGTGCCCATCAGGAAGAAGTAGCGCCGCAGTGCTATGGATCTGCAGATATAGCACAGAAATAAGTCAAACTGACAGTATATGTTTAAGAACAGTTCAAATCTTTGGATTATCCACGATGTGAATGCTCTTGTTTTAAAGTTTTACATTAATATTGTTGTAATTGTTTAAATTAATGTTATTTTGATATGTACTCTATGTTTTGTTTGATTTGGTCTCTCTATGAAATGAGGCACTAGTCTCAAGAGGCCAACCTGTTTAAATAAAGGAAATGATAATAATAAGAATCATAATCATAATAAAAATAATAAAGAAAAAAAATCTTAATATACTGTTGAAGTAAAACTAAAAAGTTAAGATGAATTTTGATGATTGTTTTTTGTAAGGATTACATAGCCAGGCTTTGGTTGGAAACTTGAAGTCAAGGTTAGTCCAACATATATTACTCCACATGCAAACCTTGTGTTAACTATGTCTTTGTAGTTTGTTGTAGTATTCCAGATTCAAATTATTATAATTTTGATCAAATAAAATGCAACAGTGGTGCGGATAGTAGAGTGAGTTGCCTCCGGATCAGAAGGTTGGGGTTTCGAATCCCGGCTCTCACAGGTGTGCTGTCGTTGTGTCCTTGTGCAAGACACTTCACCACCTTGTCCCCAGTGTCTGCATTCATCAGTGAATAAATGAGGATGTGAATTGCTGTAAAGCGCTATGGCTGCCTAATGTGGGTGGAAAATTTGAGACTATTTACCAGTTACCATATTATATGACTTTCTCATTGAGAAAACCACTGGCCCTTCCGTCCATAGGGGTGGATCCCTCCCCAAAATGGTTTCCCTCAAGGTTTCCTAATTTTCTCCCATGTGGTTTTAAGGGTTGTTTCTCGCCGTGGAGGAGGGTCTAAGGATGTGGGATACTATAAGCTTGTTATGTCCGATTTACTTATTCACAGGACATTACATCTGGTTGTGACATTTCATTTGTGTGTGACTTATTCTGATCATTCTTGACTGATATTGATTTGTTTTTGTCCATACCGACCTTTGAGATGACTCCTGTTGTGATATTGGGCGTTACAAAAATAAATTGATTGATTGATTGATTGAAATGTTGTAATATAATATGTATTATCTGATGGTATAGGTGAATAAAGCCATAATTGCTGGCACAGTGCAAATCTTTAAACATAAACAATCCTTTCTGTCAGCAAGTGGCAATTTATTAACCCTGATGGACCTCCTGTCACAACCAGCTAAATTACAAAGACTTGAGATTTCATCGTGCAACCTACTGGGCGAGAAGTGACAGCATCACTGCGGCCCCAAAGATCAGTAACTATAAGTCTGCATGGGTAAATATCTTATTATTATCATTCATTCGCAATGTCAGCAATGCTTTAGTGGATACAACAACGCTGTGTTTTTAATCTGCCATTATGCACTAGTAGTACTAAGAGCCTCATAAAATCATCCCATAAAACTGTGGGACTGTTATAGCTTTTCATTTCACTGTAAATAATTGAGCAACAGATTCTTGCCTGTATCGGAAGAAGAATAGCTGTATGATCCAAATGGCCAGCAGCACCATGCCATTAATCTCGGTGACAGTAAACGCCCAGTTCACCCGGTCGATGTAATCAAAGAACTTATCCGGAAGAGGTGGGCTGCTCTCTTTGGGTGGAACTCTCTCATGCACCACTGTGATGACAACCGTAGTCAGGACCAGGTTGAATCCGGCATAAAAGAAAGCAAGGAATGTCTTCCACCACTCCATCGACAGACGGGTGACTTTGGCATCTGGCACTGAGATCTTTACATAGTCGTTGTGCCTCCCTAGGCCTTTACGGAAACCTCTCTTTGGGTCGTCTGTGGAAGGATTGTGGATTGGGCAGGTTTTGCCACTGACTACAGTCGTTGACTCCATTCCTGGTTTCAGATTGTCAGCAGCAGTGGCTCTTGTGTCCCCATGTCCCTGTGAGGCCATTGCTGCATGCACAGAGACAGGCTTGGGCTGAAATGTAGTCACTGTGAAACGAAAACAAGACATGTTATAGGTAATCAAAGCCAGTGAGTTAGCTGTGGATGGGACAGGCAGTGGATGGGCCGCAGGTGGAAAACATTGGGTCGTCAAAGTTGATAAGTTAGGAGGTGTTGAAAAAGAGTAAGATAGGAGTGATGACCAGACCCTTAGATCAGAGCATGTTCAAAACTGATTTACTTGTGGAGTGTTTCTCAATTTCAGTGGTCAGCCTATTTCAGTATTGGATTTAGGAAGAAACATTAGTAAACCAATGACAGATTATCCATGTGATTTAAGTGATGGTTGCACAGTGCTTCCTGTTGATGCAAGTTCTTATATTATACTACTTATTATAATGTCTCTGACTGACCCAACTCAGAGTGACATAAAATACACTTCGATGTTTTGGAAACACTGGTCCAAACAACTGTACCGTTTTTAACCTTTGTGTGGACACTGTGTCTGTTTATGTTGTCTGTTTGTAATCGATGGACTTCAAGTCTGTAAATAAAGTTATATATTATAGAATCAAGTTCAAGTAGTTTGTGGGACTGCAAGGTTTTTTTTAATTTTTTTAAATTTAACCAGGAAAGCCCCACTGAGATTTTTTAGGGGAGTCCTGGCCCCAGAGGGAATCCTATTGTACATGTTTGTAGTAGTAGGGGAAACCTACGCAGACACGAGGAGAACATGCAATCTCCACACAGAAAGGCCCCGTCCTGGCCCGGGATCTAACCAGGGACCTTCTAGCTGTGAAGCACGAGCGCTAACCACTGTGCTGCCGTGCCGCCCAAAAGTTCATCTAAATATATGCCTCTGTTTTATGTAGTGCTTTTCTTTACATTGCAGTGTTTATCCATTCCACACTCGGTGGTGGTAAGTTACTAATGTAGCCACAGCTGCCCTGGGGTAGACGAAGAATGCGAGGCTGCCCCTCTGACCACCACCAACCTCCCAACTCACACATCACATTCACACAGACGGTCTGCAGACTCTGCACCTGTGGGAGTTGGAATACAAACCAGCAACCTTCTGGTTATAAGGTGACACGACGCTCTACCATCTGTTCTACATGCCTCAACCGTGTACAACGTAAAAGGTCAGAGCAACTTGAGAGCTCAGAAAATAAATGTATATTAGATTGAGAAAAACCTCGGGCAAAACAGTTCAAAAGTGTGTTATACAGTGACCATTTTCAGTCAGGACTAAAAGCCTTCTTGTAGCTGAAACAGCTCTATTAATGGATGTGCACATTTTCCAGTCAGCCCTGAAATGTATCACAATAAATGTCTTCTGGGATACATAGAAAATGGCATGTTTACTTTGAGACCAACCTGGATCATCAAATAGTGGGATGGAAATAGAGTGATGAGGGTACAAGGGAGTAGCATCAAGTATCAGTGGCATCTAAATCAATTTTGATGAGAAAAACATATACTATTGAGCATGAGAGAAAAGCTTTTGGCACAATGTTGTCAGAGGAATCCAGCGCAGAATCTGTTTTAGAGTTAATGGGTCATCCAAAAAAAAAAAACTGTTTTGTGTGCCAGGATTGATATATAATGAGGAAGAAAAAGTGAGGGATATGGTCAATAACTCAAAATAGAGGATTTGGTTAGTTTAACATATTCAAAGCGTACAAAAATCCACCAAGGAACAGTAGTCATTTATTAAACGTGTCTCCCTTTGAACCAAAGCTGGTTCAAATCTCATTTATTTGTTGTCCCTTAATCATGGTTGCAACAGGAAGGGTCGAATGAAAAGAAAAAAGTACTCATACTGGGATAGTCATATGCAAAGAGACATGAAATATGCTATAGCTACTAAATGACAAACTGGCACACACCAGTCCATCATGGCATTTTCCTCTGTGAAAGTGCACTGCATTAGTCTCCATTAGAGACATTCTCCTCTGCCCTGTACTGCGCTTGTGTACATACTACATGCTGTTTCCCACCAAACACACCACCCAGCTCACTGGGAAATGGGTGGTGATGGAAAACTGCAAGAAAAACTTTCGCCTTCTTGGTCACAGACTGTAATGGATAACTTGGCTGCCTCCTCTCCCCTGTGCTATTTCTAGAGAAACCACCCAGATGCTATGAAGGCTGTGTTTTACTCCAGGGGAACAGAGCTTTGGGTCCATTTTGAGTCCTTCATAATAACATGCTGCTAAAGCTGTCCATTCATTTTGTAGTGCACACACTATGCAGAGCTGTCTTCATCAAAGGAGACAAAAATAAGTCACATGGTTCAGCCCTCAGACTGTAAAGTCGGAGTGGCAAAAGTTAGACCTACGATAGATTAAAAATATTTTAAAAATTGAATATTTGAATTATTATTAAGACATTTAGTGGGCAATGCGACTTAGTTACTTTTCTCATTCATATCTCCCAAGTCAACTTTAAAGCAACTTTAAACAATTTGCAAACACTATAATGTTAGCAAAAACTGAGTGGCGTTGCAGTGGAAAACACTAAAGTGTTCTGAGTGAAAATGCAGGCGCCTGCTGCTCTGTTATGAAGGCCTGGCCACAATGTTGGGTGTATCCGGCCATAATAGTAGCTTCATCCCTGCAGTATATTACTGTGTGGAGCAAAGGGTTTTGAAATTTACTTTTGGGGTGTAGCTGCCCCACATGTAACACTAAACACCATGTTCCATGTTCCACTCCTGGGTGGGGTAACAGGTCACTGCAAACCCTCTAATTAAGCTGTTTCAGTGTATCAGTGCAGTTTATGCTTGTTCTGAATAGACTAATCCAAAACACAACATAACTGTGCACTGTCAAGCTTAGATATACAAGCTATACCTTTTCAATCGACCTCAATACTTCTCTTGAGTATAAATGCGATTTACAAATGGTCCAGTTGTTATATGTATGAGCATCAGTGATGCTGATGTGATAAGCATACTGTCCTCTTGTTTGTTCCTATACCCCTCTTCCCTCAAAATCAATGCCAAGTGGCACAAGAATTAAATTATGATGGACTACACTAGGGTATTTACATGTAGTCTGCTGTCATCATAATAGACTAACTTTTTACACAATCCTGTGAAAACACTATGACTAAGCTTGGTTGGCTAGAATAAAATGGCTGGAAAGTAGCCTTGCAATATAAAAACATCCCAGCTGCACCAGATGGCAGTAGAATACATTGGCAACAAACATCCTACAACACGCTACGTCAGTATAAACATCAACTATCAGCTGAAGTAGATCTATTATGGCACGTGTTGCGCCTCAACATCCTCCTACCTGCTGCCTCCGGCCTCCAGCAGCTCTTCCCCCGGACCAGTGATGTAGCCTGGCCGATCGCTGCTCACGTTGGATGGGACTGCATCGTCACAGCACGGTGTCGTTCGATTTAGAGGCGGTGCTCCTCCTCCCCGAAAAACCACATCACCCTATTCACCCAGCTTCTACTTTGGCACAGCATCCCCTTTAATTCACACAGCAACCTCCTGTAATCAGAGCGGGCATCGCCCTATCAGATGCAGTGCATGTGACGCTACAAACTTGCAAAGATTTTAGGTTAGGAATAGTAGTGTGTAGACATTACATTACATGTTTGTTTATATATAGACTATTTATTAAAGCTCTTTTTTATTCGTTGAGCACTGATTTTCACAATGTAATCTGTTCTCATAATTTATTTTTTCTATATGTATTTCCCAGTGCTATGCCATTGCATGCAAACAAATGATATAAACAGGTTGAGAGTAAAAAAAGGAAATTCTAAAAATATGTCAATAAATAATCATAGTTGTTTCCCCATCAAAACAACAAATTAAATTAAATAGGCCTACATTGTATTTTATTTATATATTGTTATCATGTATTTGTCTAAATTTTGGAATGTTATTGGCTATACTACAAATAAAATAATGAAAACTAAAAAAAAAAGGTGTTTTTTCGTTTTTCTTTTTTTTTTTTAAGAAAACGGGTGAGGAAAAAGGAAATACGTCAGCGTGTGTGCGTGACGTATTAGGGGGAAGCACTTCCTGGTTGATCGAGTGCCAGGGCAAGCCGCTGCCGCTCCATTCACAGGACACACCTGTGCCTAAAGCCAACATACCAGTTAGCTTTTGTAAATAAAGATTTGTGAAATATACACGGATTGCAAGACATTTATCGTGCCACAGACAGCGGATAGACATGGAGACATATGGCAACACCCAGAAAAAGCAGAAACTAAGCAACGTCGACAGTGAGTGGGTGAGTGCATTTTGTCAAGCGTGCTTTTCTCTGGATGAATCCTCCAAGCTTTAATAACCGGATAGAAAAGGTCGACAAAGATAATACCACACACTACGTCTAGCGTTCTAAGCTTTATTGCCAATGGTGTCCATCCATTTGTAGGCCCAGAAGCATCTTTATGATCCAAAGCAACCATCCAGCAGCTGCAGCTAAAACAGCTAACCCAGTGTGTTTGTTTAATAAAAGCATGCATGTGGAATTTGCTTGGTTTAGATTCACCAGAAATGCAGTGGTAATAGATTTGAATATTTTAATAGATGCACCAAGCAAGCTCAACTTACGCAACATTTGTACCTACACATTGCTGTACACTGTTTGCTTAGACACATAGAGGATGACTGTCTGCTGCATTGTGTGGGTTAATTCTTGAAAGTTACCAAACCCCTTGCAATTGGATTAAACCTGGAAATTATTACATACTAACCTGTGTTTTTATACATACAGGTCAACACAGTTATGAATGAAAATTATGCAGTTTTGTACTTAATGAAATGACAACATAGAACATAAAAATATAATATTAGAAAACAGATCAATTTATAAACCGTAGTAGCCACCTTTGGCAGATACACCTGAAGACTTCTTTAATAAGACTTCTTAAATATAATTATAAAATATTCGCCAGCAAGTTCTTCCAAATGCTGTTGCAAAAGTTGATTTTGCAGATTGATTTATTGTCTAACATTTATTGTTTATTGGTCCTGTGCTTTCATTTCAGAATAAAAAAATCTAAGATCGTGCTGGGCGGTATGATGATAAAAATCGAAACGTGATCTGGTCTCCATGATCTACTTTTTAGGAACATCGTCATATCGTGATTCAGTTATTTTTATGTTTAACACTGCTCTGAGCTCAAACACTTTCTCTCCACTCACTGCTTCTACTGTCAGGATTAAACCAGAACAAAACCAGGAGAAAACTAGGTCTAAACCAGGTCCAAAATCGGACAATATCACAGACTGATTTTAGATTAAACCAGAACTAAACCAAGACGTAAACCAGACACTGAAAGCAAGGTCTAAACCAGGACCAAACTAAAAAGGACTAAACCAGGGACAGAATGAAACGATGATTTCCCTGGACTAAACCCAAGGACTCAATGAGAAATAAACCAAGAGAAAGCTGGGTCTAAATCAGGTCTAAATCAGGTCTAAACCTGGACAATATCACAGACTGAACCCGGATTAAACCAGGACTAAACCATAAGGGAAGCATGTCAAAACTGAAACTTAGACTAAAACAGGTCTTAACAAAGACTAAATCAGGACTAAACCAGGTCTAAATCCAAAAAAAAGCAGATGGTTTTAGTCGCCTTTTAAAAGACAATGAATTGTGATAATTATATTATAATATATATATATATTTTTGCCATATTGCCCAGCCCTAATCTAAGACACAATTTTCAAGAAAACTGAAGGAAAAAAAGGGATGTTCTAAACCTTTGACCGATGTATTATAAATCTTTACATCAGTATTTGTCAACTGGTGCAGCATTGGCACCCACCATCACCCCATGACCCTGTAATCCAAAATAATAAAACAGTATCTCCCACACAATTATTGTTGATTGTGCCTGTAAAGCTCAAAATATGACCATTTAAACACACTGCAAAAAGTAATGTAGAAAATTTGAAATAACTAGAATTTGTTTGACATAAATATATCTGTCATTGATTTGAGTGAAGTTAAGGAAATCTGTGAGTTTTATTGCACTTAATTATGAAAAAAACGAATCATTTGTCTCATTTTAACGTCAATGTTGCAGTGTATTTTAGGACGTTTTTACTTCTTTGTTCAATAAAAAAGTTTCCACTGACAATTGTTCTGGACCACGACCCACCAGTTGAGAACCACTGCTTTACATGATGTAACACTGTAATACCTCCAGGGGACCCAAAGAGCAACAAATGTCACCTATCAAGCACATCACGTGAGCAGAAACAAGCGAGGACAAGTGGTGGGTACCCGCGGTGGGTTCAGAGGATGCACAGTTTGGCTCACAGGTACATCACCGGCTCAGTGCTGATTGCTAGACCTTCTTCAGCGTGTAACCATGACCTTCGCCTTTGCTAGGTCTGTCCGGAGCAGGCAAGACCACCGTGAGCATGGCACTGGAGGAGTACTTGGTGTGCCATGGCTTTCCCTGTTACACTCTGGATGGGGACAACATCCGCCAGGGACTCAACAAAAACCTCGGCTTCAGCCCAGAGGACCGTGAAGAGAACATTAGACGCATCGCTGAGGTGGCTCGCCTTTTTGCTGATGCAGGGCTGGTCTGCATCACCAGCTTTATCTCCCCATACAGCAGGGTCAGTACGCCACTAAAGATGTCAGCCATGGGACCACAGTTTATCTTTCCATTCCAACAGTGTCTCTTTTTATGTTGTCTTCCAGGATCGCGTCAATGCGAGGAAGATTCACGAAGCTACAGGATTGCCATTTTTTGAAGTTTTTATAGATGCACCTCTGGATGTCTGTGAACAGAGAGATGTGAAAGGCCTGTATAAAAGAGCCAGAGCAGGGGAAATCAGAGGTAAGGATCAAAATGCCTTTCAGATGTACGCTTAATAACCTGTTTGATTCAAAATATATATATCATATCCTTCAACAATTGAAAAAAAACAACAATTGTGTGAAATAATTCTCAGTGAAGATGCTGTCTTCTTACCAGTGTATTGACAAAGTGGATTCGTCTCATTGTTTAATTTGGACACTTTCTTTGCATGTATTTGCAAAATGAAATCATCTACCGAGAACTATTTTGGGTTTGGTCTGTTATGATTTGTAATTACCACCCATGCACATTTATATTTAATTATGCATTTTTTAGTAACTATTCATTTGATTGACATCTCTACATACAAACATAACTGCTCCACATGGTCCTAGACAAAGAGGTATGTTATTAGGAAATATTTGACTAAGCCATGTGGCAAGGGAGAACTGGTTTTGAAATCGTTTTGAGCTTCATTTGTAAGCATTTTGGTTTGGTGTTTTGTGTTAATGCTTTAGATTGAACACATACTGTATATGTGGGGACATAGCACTTGCTACTGTTATGAAAAATGTAAAACCTACCAACTAAAACTTGTATTGAACTTGCTTTTTACAAATGGTCCTTACCTGTCAGAGATCCTTTCCCATTAGGGAGCGTATTAAAGCCGATTGTTTAAAGAGGGCCTAAACGGGCGTCTCAGAGCCTTACTCCACCCACACCAAAAATTTGAAATCTGCCATGAAAGAGGCGTGTTCGCTAATCCAACTCCAACTGGGTACGGGGGAGGAGCCACAGTGATACCACAGTGTTAGAGGATGATGAGGGGGAGGAGCCACAGTGATACCACAGTGTTAGAGAATGATGAGGGGGAGGAGCCACAGTGATACCACAGCGTTAGAGAGGATGATGAGGCGTGGCAGAGCTGATGATGTGAACTTCTACCCACAGCAAAATTTCCACTTCAGCTAACCGCAAAATTCAAATGGAATAGATGCACATTACGAGTTCAACCTCTAGAGGGCGTTAGCCACTCGGTTTTAGGCATAAAAGGACACTTTTCAGCAGGTTTGCACTAACATATCAAAATATTAACTGGAACATGTCGATAATACTATTAGACACCCATTTACACAGTTTATCAGCAAATACAATTTGGTTTGGTGTTTAGTTGTTCTTTAAGAGATTATTTTAGGAAACGATTAATCTATCGATTATTGACATTGATTAATCGAGTAATCGGTATACAAGTGAAGAGTTTATTTGCAAAAACAGATAAGTGCCATTGACAAAAATCAACATATACTTTTAGTTTTCTCTTTTTGTCGATGAGATTTTAATGACCAGATCTATTTTAGTGCATCAGAAATATGAAGTCACTTGTTATTGATCAAATTAATTCACCTTTAACTTTCCTGGTGCCACCTGTAGAGGACGGTTATACACATTTAAAACAACTTAGCAAAACATTCAAAATGGAGATATCTGCTTTTGCAAACGAACTCTTCAAGTATTCTACTTGTATAAAAAAAAACAAAATTTCATGTCATTACAGCAGAATTTGAAAGGAGAACCACATTTCTGATCATCATTTATTCTTAATTTCTCATTCGTATGTCCCTAAAGAAGCAACATTTCAAACGGACACTGATTGGTTAGTGCCTGAGAACCAAAATAATACATGTTAAACATTAATTACTTTCACATCATCTACATATTAGATTTGGACGTGTTTACATGATCTGTGGGGGGGGGAATTACCTTTTAGACAGGGTTTTCATCAATGAAAACTAACTTTATATATTTTCTGGCTCAAATTAGACAATTCTGTCAAGAAAACGATGAATCGTTTCAGCTCTACTCTGGGGCCATCATCATGTAGCTGTGTGCATGTGGCTTATTATTATCTGTGAGAAACCTTTCTCAAATGAATTCAAGTAAGAGACACTCTTCTGTCGAGGCTTCCTGCCCTTTGGACCACTCGTGGCCAGCGTCCCTATATCCATCTAGGGACATGTTGGGGTCAATCAATGTTTGTCTGATCAATTTATATTTATTACAGCGGAAATTTGTGTTCATAACACTGCTCTTAATGCCATTCTTTATGGTCTTTTAACAGCCACAATACAGCTGTCAAATTATTATAGCAGTTGCCAACTACAGTAATACCTTTGTCAAGTACGTGGCTTGAAAAACATCTAATCACTAGGACTGGGTACCGTTCATTTTTTTTTCAATACCAGTACTTTAATGATGCTTGGTTTACAATATCCAATACCTTTTTCGATACCTATACTAAATTATTGGTCTTCTAGAACCATAAAACCGAACAATAATGGTAATTTATTCCACGAATAACTATTTCTTTTCACTTTTTAATCATTTATTTGAGCTGAAACAACAAAGTAACTTCCTTCAGCGCTGTATCGTTTAACAGTATTCAGCCCTACTTATCACTGATGTTTAATTCTTTTATTATGAGTTAGTTAGCATACTCTGGTCCCCTACCTCTAAAAATATGTGCAATAGGTTCCGCTCTAGGGCTAGACTCCAAAAATGAGATTCAGAAATGTCAGTGTGACTTCACCTTTGCGCTTCAGTTATTATTGCTTTGTATCGTTCTTTAATATCAACTTTATTTCAAAAATATTTCTTAGGCTTCACTGGGATCGACTCGGAGTACGAGAAGCCAGAGGCGCCTGAGCTGGTGCTAAAAACGGACTCGTGCAGCGTGAATGAGTGCATACAACAACTGGTGGACCTGCTTCAGGAGAGGGTAAGAGGAAAGGGACGGTACTGAATGACTGTAGAGGTTTAGGGTTACCACTAGAGGACGGCATTGTGTCATATGTTACTGGTCCCTGGGTTTGCGTTCAAGTACTAGACATGGGGTGACCACCTGAAAATGCTGAGAGACAAGTTTGATATTTTCAATAAATGTGATAAATTGGGCGGAAAGAATGTTTTTTTGTTTTTAATGCCTATTTGAAACTTTTTTTTTTTTTTCACAATTCATTTACAAACTTGTAATTATTTTTAATGCATGACAGAAATCCTCGTGGATACTTTGTCATTCTGTACTTGGGGGATTCTAAATTGGGGGTATAAATGTTTGTGCAGTGCAACCAAAAACTAGATGATAATAATAATCATATCTTTGGTTAAATTTGAATACTTGATGATGATACTTTTGAATTTTCTTTTTTTTCCAAGGACATTGTGCCCATTGACGGTTTCCATGAAGTGAAGGAGTTGTATGTGCATGAGAATAAACTGGATCTTGCTAAAGCGGACGCAGAGACTCTACCAGCCGTGCAGATTGGAAAGGTGTGTTTTACATTTTCGATATACAGTGGTCCCTCGTTTATCGCGGGGGTTACGTTCTAAAAATAACCCGCAATAAGTGAAATCCGCAAAGTAGTCAGCTTTATTTTTTACAGTTATTATATATGTTTTAAGGCTCTAAAACGAGTATTTCACAGTCCTGAACTGGGCCTACTGCCTCTCTCCTCTCCCTCGGCTCAGTGCTGCTGTCATTTAGGCTCTACCACTGCCACTTGCCCCGCGATAAGCCCCGTGGTAGGACTCGCAGAGCGCGCATAGGAGGTGAAAAAAAAGAGGTTCTCTGCCCACTGACCTGAGCCCTCCGCTCAGCTCCAGGCAGTGGGCGGGGCAGACAGACCTGTGCGCACTGAGAAGGAATTTCTCAATGAAACTATGATTAAACAGCGAATGCGGTGGAACGCTCGTGTTTATTTCATTTATTGGACTTTGGGCAACGAGACCATAACCCCAAACACACTCACGTGAATACGCACTCAATCACAGAGTAGGTTAAGGAAGTGACACTAACGCACACGCAACATTTGTCTTATCGCCAAATTAGAGCAAGAAGGTAGAGTCCAGTTAGTGGGTTAATGAGACTGAGTAAAGAGAAGAGCCTAGAGCACTTGATACGTTATAACGGGGTGAGAGAAGAGCCAGAGCGCTCGCTGCAAGTCAGACCCATTACATCGGTAAATAAGAGGCAAAGCCCCGGCTTCAGCACCGCGGAGGAGACACTGTAAAAAAAAAGCATGCAAAATTGTACTAAAAACAAAATCCGCGAAACAGCGAGGCCGCGAAAGGTGAACCGCGTTATGGCGAGGGACGACTGTAGCTGAAATGTACCTTGCATTTAACCCTTGAAGCTCATGCTTGTGTGTGTGTGCCTAGGTGGACATGCAGTGGGTGCAGGTCCTGGCTGAAGGCTGGGCCACTCCCCTGAATGGGTTTATGCGCGAGAGAGAATACTTGCAGTGTCTTCATTTCGACTGTCTGCTGGATGGTAAGTATATAGGGCTGCTATTGCCATTATGATGGGCATAACTGAAATCACAATTATTTACTAGGTTTTTACAAAACAATAGAAAATGTATTAAAATACTTTCAATTATATTATTTTCTTTAATTCTATTTATTAAAGAATATTTCTATTCTTTAATTCTTTTCCAACTTTTGCTGCCTCTTGTCCAGGACTCCCTTGAAAAAGAGGTTTTAAATCTCAATGGGACTTTCCTGGTTAAATAAAGGTTAAATAAAATAAAAAAATAAAATAATACTGTATGTGGAATAATACATAACACATACTGTGCAAATTGATTGAAAAGATTAAGCACCTAAAAGTAATTGATAAGCATTAAATTGGATTCAAACGGACATTTAGCTGAGTTTTGATTCAAAAGTTGGCCATTGTGTCCAATTTGCTTTCAATATTGAATTTTTTGGAATGTTTGCAACTCTTACAAGATAAAGTATTCAGAGTTTTGTGTTTGTGGAAATGAAAATGATAAAAAAAAATATTTAACATGACACCTTATAAATGACTTGTACCTGTATAAACCCAGAAGAACAAGGCCACAAGTCTGAAGTCTATAGTTACTATTGGACTATAGACTCCAATAATTGATCTCATATTTTTGTAGCCGTTGGTTGTAATAATAATAAATTATATTAATTGTACAGTCCTGTGAGAAAGTGTCACTAATGAAAAAGGAAATCAGTTTTATCACTTTTGATCTTCCTTATTCATAAACAACCAATCTCTCTGAATAAACCGATTAGACACACAAACTGTAATGTGAACACGAAGAAACCTTTTAGGTACAGTCTGTGTTGTCCATCGAGTTGTTTGGTCTTTTGCTATCCTTATTTAGGTTCTTTTTGAAAGACACGGGGTAATTAAAAAGGTGTTAGCTTTGTACCTGACATGTTTTAACCGGAGTGTGTCATCTGACATCTCCTTATCAGCTGTTACTCCCAGGTGTGGCCATTCTGACAGTTTAATGACCTCAGTCAGGGCCTGCCGCCGTGTGATGCCGTCTTTTGGTATTGTTTAATTGTGTTTGTGTTAGCAGATGTCATGTTTATAGTTCTCTCTGACCCTCATGTGAACCACGAGCAAAAGATAGATTAAACACATTTCTGGTTTATGGCCTTTTCTTTGATGTGCATTATAAACTGTTAACGCTCAACATTTTGGCAATAATGAGCTTTCAGTCCCTCATGCACACATTCAGAAATAAACATAATATATATAATATATTCTTTTTTTTCTTTGAGAATAAAATTATTGATACATTCGACGTTTGTTCCAGGGATTTGACAAAGGGTGTGGTGTAGCAAACACATTCCCCATGTTCCCCGAGTTAGGCCCTTAGAAATGGTTAGGAATTTTGCATCATATTTGGTTAAATTGGTTTATGTTTATACATCTTGAGACTAAATGCTGGCAGCTGATGACCTTAGCATGCGTAAAGTAAAGTATCGGGGCTGCACAAAAAAACAAAATATTATTATAGGACCCTGCTTGACAAAAATATAGCAAAAATGTGTTGTCTCATTAAATCTTAAGATTTACAACTAACCGTATTGACCGAACTTGATTTGCAGGTGGGGTGATAAACCTGTCGGTGCCGGTGGTGCTGCCAGTGTCTGCTGCAGATAAGCAGCGCCTGGACGCTGTGACCGCAGTGGCGCTGGTTTACCAGGGCAGACGAGTGGCCATTCTGCGCAACCCTGAGTTTTATGAGCATCGCAAAGAAGAACGCTGCTCTCGCCAGTGGGGCACTACCTGCAAGGACCATCCTTACATCAAGGTACGTGTCAGAAGGGGAATGGTTTTGTCGCACAGAAAAAGCTTCAAGGAAAGTGTAAATGTGTTACACATTAAAGGCATTATACCTCATTTTTTAAATTACAAACAATGAAAGAGGGAGCGAATACATTCAATTGTTAGTTGCGGTCCAAACACATTCCTAACCTTCCTCACACATTTGTAAAATCCCATGTCTTCGTAGAGATGAGTTTATTAGTACATTTCACTAGCGGGGTCACTTTTTAGGGTTATAATCACAGAAATGCAAGAAAAGTAGCTTGCAAACTTACAAAAATGCTTTAAATTTAGATGCAATGTTATTTCCACAAATGTCTGAGTTTACATTTTACCAAAGGATGAAATAAATTTCATTCCAGTAAAAATCAGGTGTAGTGCCTTTAAATGAAATGTACAGTTGACCGCCAGGGCTTGACTTTTGGTGCGATGTAATTCAAAATAATGACATCGTTTCTAGTCCCTTTGTTTTGCCGATCTCAGCAATTTATCAGAATCCATAACTTTGAGGAGTTTTCCTCTGAGCTGACCTGTCAATCAACCCACACATTGATTGACAGGTCATTGTCAATCAATGACCTGTTGATTGACAATGACTGGCTGCTTAATTTATTCCAGCAGCCAGTGTGAGCATTTGCGCCGGGAACGATGAGGGGCTTTCAGGTCCACTCAGGAGGGGAGGGAGCTAGACTTTACTTTTAAAATGTCTACATACGTCTCCTCATTTTACAGTCTTACCAACTTATATATACATGTCACTGAACAGTTACATTTTTCACTAGTATGACAACAACATATTTTAGCCTGAAGGTGTTCAATAATGTGTTAAATATTTACTCCATTCACTTTAAAGGGCTGCATAATACAGGTCCTTCTCAAAAAATTAGCATATTGTGATAAAGTTCATTCTTTTCCATAATGTAATGATAACAATTAAACTTTCATATATTTTAGATTCATTGCACACCAACTGAAATATTTCAGGTCTTTTATTGTTTTAATACTGATGATTTTGGCATACAGCTCATGAAAACCCAAAATTCCTATCTCAAAAAATTAGCATATCATGGAAAGGTTCTCTAAACGAGCTATAAACCTAATCATCTGAATCAACTAATTAACTCGAAACACCTGCGAAAGATTCCTGAGGCTTTTAAAACCTCCCAGCCTGGTTCATTACTCAAAACCGCAATCATGGGTAAGACTGCCGACCTGACTGCTGTCCAGAAGGCCATCATTGACACCCTCAAGCAAGAGGGTAAGACACAGAAAGAAATTTCTGAACGAATAGGCTGTTCCCAGAGTGCTGTATCAAGGCACCTCAGTGGGAAGTCTGTGGGAAGGAAAAAGTGTGGCAGAAAACGCTGCACAACGAGAAGAGGTGACCGGACCCTGAGTAAGATTGTGGAGAAGGACCGATTCCAGACCTTGGGGGACCTGACGAAGCAGTGGACTGAGTCTGGAGTAGAAACATCCAGAGCCACCGTGCACAGGCGTGTGCAGGAAATGGGCTACAGGTGCCGCATTCCCCAGGTCAAGCCACTTTTGAACCAGAAACAGCGGCAGAAGCGCCTGATCTGGGCTACAGAGAAGCAGCACTGGACTGTTAATCAGTGGTCCAAAGTACTTTTTTCGGATGAAAGCAAAGTTTGCAGCTCCAAAGTTTTTGGAAATCAAGGTGCCAGAGTCTGGAGGAAGACTGGGGAGAAGGAAATGCCAAAATGCCTGAAGTCCAGTGTCAAGTACCCACAGTCAGTGATGGTCTGGGGTGCCATGTCAGCTGCTGGTGTTGGTGGTGCACTGTGTTTTATCAAGGGCAGGGTCAATGCAGCTAGCTATCAGGAGATTTTGGAGCACTTCATGCTTC
>OMNZ01038368.1:2306-28096 GCA_900303255.1 Lesueurigobius sanzi | reverse complement strand
AAAATATAGTGCGTGTTTTTTCCGCTTAGAAAATTGTCAGTTTTAATTTTGTGAAACTGTACTTTGAACCTGTAACTACTGACATAACCATATTTAAATAGGGGAAACTTGGAAGATATTTGTGGCTTCTAACTTCTCCAAAACTTGGTCCCATGGGACTACTTTGTCGCGCAAAATGCTAACAGCGTCTTTGCTCCGTCTTACGGCAATGAAGGCACACACACAGATCACACAGCCACACATAGCCTCAACTAAGCCCAGGTTAGAACATATGTATGTATGTAAAAGCGGTGAACTATTCCTTTAAGAACTTGAAGGAAAGTAGCTGTGGAGATTGCAGCAGAGAGAGTGGGCGTGTCTGTTATGGTGCAGGGGTGGCCTGTCCTTACATGCTTACGTAAGCATGTTAGATCGAGTCGTTTTCCAGAGCTGGGCGGAGCAGCAGCTCAGAGAGCAAGATTCACCAGGATTGCTCAGACCTGCATGTGTGAAGCCAAAAACCGTTTTGGGGGTGTTTTTGATGAGGAAATAATCGATTTTGCATGATATAGGCCCTTTAAACAAAAAAGCTTTTGCTTTGACTACAGCTTTGCACCGTTTTGGCATTCCCTCAATGAGCTTCATAACATAGTCACCAGAAATGGTTTTCACTTCACAGTTGAAAACCCTTCCTGGTCACTATGAAGCTCATTGAGAAAATGCCAAGAATAAAGGTGCCACTTTTAAAGAATTGAAAATATAAAACATATTTTGAATTATTTCACCCTTTCACCCTCATGTGTTTATTCATAGTTTAATGTCTTCAATGAGAATCATCCAATGTCAATAGTGTTGAAAATAAAGAAAAACCAATACATAAAAAGTGTTTCTAAACTTTTGACCAGTAGTGTATATTTGGGTGCGCGATATAGCAACATTTTCATATCACAGTTTAAATACCTTTTTAGATTTTAACATATCACATTGCACTGTGATCTGCCTGTCACTCACTCAGAGCATGATGGAAAGCTGACCATCAGTGGTTGGGGAACTAGGTTATACAGAAAAGACCTGAATCACAAAATGAATCTCCTCAAATTGGGACATAATGATTGGATTATATTTTACATCCTTATATGGCTCAGCCCTGGTCATTTTTTACTAAAGCTACTTACGGCAGCAGGATCTTTATGTTGGACCCATTTTAAGATGTCAGGAGTAAGTTCAATAAGAAGGGGCATTTAGTATCACAACAAAGTGCAACAGTAGTTAGATTTACAAGATGTTCAACAATTAAATTGTGTTTTCTCAGAAAAAGAGCTTCAACTACTTTGGATAAGTGAAAGAACTATAGCCGCATTTGCATTGATCCATCCCCATCACTCGCTTTTAAGGCTTTTTTTATAATGTGTTGAGTGATTTGTACAGATCATTTCTGTCCAAATATGGAGGAGCAGCCATTTCCCGTGTGACTATTGTCACAGTGAACAGGCAGTTCACAGTAGAACAGTGGAATTGACTTCATTTGTGTGGTGTTGATTGCATGTACTGTATGTAACAGCACAGTGTGTTCTGTGAGGAGCACTGCAGTAAAACAGATGCAAATAACCCAACAAACTGAAATGGAAGCTATTTTAAAGCTACTCCTTTATTGTATTCAGTCTAGCAAAGGCTACTAACAGAGTGTATTTTTTGCGTTTATAATTATGAGGTTATTACTAACACCCCCAGTTTAAACTGCTGTGTCCCTTTGAAATCGAGAGCATTAAAAGTGTGTATAGTGAGTTATGTGTTTTGGTATGGTGCTGATGCCTTTTATCCCAGTCCCCTGGCTACATCATCTGTCCCTCTTTAAGTCACACACCTGTGGTTCTCACTCCAGGGAACACAGTCTTCTCTGCGTCTCACACAAATGACTGCAGAGCTATCTGTGCTGTTTCCTGATGACAATAATCCCTGAGGCATGTTGTTTAAGGACAGGCTTGTGTCTGCTCCTGCTGAATGCTGTGACCTGCACCCATACTTTCATATTGAATCAGTGTAGACCTCAGGGACATTAATAAGGATGAACACCAGGGATTCATTTCAGGCATAAATGACTTTAACTCTGTGTTGTAGGTGTCATACGCACGGCCCAGCTCAGCCTCTATCCGTGACGCTAACCTGTATGTGAGTGGCCTGCCTAAAACCATGACCCAGAAGGAGCTGGAGCAGCTCTTCTCTCAGTACGGACGCATCATCACCTCCCGCATCCTGGTGGACCAGGTCACAGGTATCCATGGGGCAGCGCCTCGTCTTTTCTACATATATTCACCCTTAGACAGGGCAAACCAGGCATGCATTTGTGTTGTATTTCCATAAGATCATTTACTTGTAAAGTGTTAGATTAATTTGGAGTGAATGAGTAAAAAGACAACTCACGATACATGCTTAGGTAAGCATAACACTGAGCAAATTCCCAATTATACATTCTTTTGTCTAACTGACTGCTTTTATGAAGCATGAGCTAACTGTTTTGTTTGATGTGCTCTAATTACTTCCAGCTTGTTCGTGGCTCTATATATAATTTATATGTGTTTGCATATAGAGGTCTCCAAGCCCAATGCTTAGTGACTTGAGTGACCACAATATAGTTCCCTTCTTGTGATGCTGTACTAAAACAATTATTACATGAGAGCCACAGGCTGTGTGATGTAAATGCTCAATTACACCTTCCACCCCATCCAAAACACTGGCCTGAGTCACATCAGCCCATGCTTTGCACAAGTAGCCCACAGCGCGCCTCTTAGATCCATTTCAGGCTGGTGCGGAGCCTCCAGGCTCCAACCTGCTCCAGTGTTGTGTGCAGTGTGTTCTGATGAAGCAGAAATGCACATACTCGCTGTAAAGCACGCTCATTTGCCTAAGCAGAGTAAATGACTGCTGGCAGTGAGGTGCATGGTGTCTGTGTGAGAGCCAAGGCGGAAAGGAGACAAAAGCACTGAAACGAGGTGGCAGGAGTGGAGAAAACAAAGAGAAAGCCCTAACCGAAGAGTCGATAAGCACAGACGTGGGAAGACAATCAAATGAGTAGAGGAGGAGGCCAGTGAACAGGGCAAGACTGGAACATATAGGATTTTACCCTCATCAGCACTCATATAAGTGGAGCTAGCATGACTCCAGCCTGTTTCTTCCAGATGTGTCACACCACTATTCTATTGCCACCCAGGAGACTCCTGACCGAGCAACATAGTAAACCCAAGTCTCAGCAAGGCCACCCAAAACACATCTGTTCAGTGTATAAGCACACGCTGTTCTTCATCTCACACTCTGAGCTCTGGCCACATGCAATGAATAAAACATAACAACACAGGCTGCACCAGTCGCACCAGCCACACACTCATGCATTCAGCTCACAATGGATCAATCATTCAATGTGCAAGACAGGTCTCACAAGTGTGGTCAACGCACTCTGGGTAATGTTGTTTCCACTGTGCACTAGAAGATTTGAAGTTATGCAGTTAGACCTAAACATCAGGTGATAAATATGGTCAGTGTTCACATCCTTTTATGGGTGGCATATAGTAAATCAGTCCACATACAATACTTGGTAAAATAATATAATCACAGCTTCCCTGGCTTTATAAGCAGTGTCTATGAACAATGCAATGGTATATATGCCCAACATGTGGATATGTGAGAGAGTAGGCCATGTGGAGCGGGTGTCCCCAGAACCCTGAGGTTAAGGATCAGCAGGAGAAATGTTAATGATTCATTAGATGTTAGAATATGTGGTGATTAAAAACATGGCTGACTCTGAGAGCCTCGTATTGTACCACCGTGCACACAACACACACTCCCACACGCTCACCGCTATTAGGAGAGAAATGGGCTGCAAATTAAAACTCTCCTGTGATTGCGAAAGTGTAAGTACAGAACAAGGAAAGAGAGCAGAGGCCCACGGAGAGACAGAGATAGATTTGTGCTGTGTGCTCCACAAAGCCCTGGTTCAATAAGTAATGCAGCGCCAAGGGAATCAGCTCCACTGTCCAGCCGCTCGCAGGCTGCAGTCACTGTACCGAAATAACTGCTTCAAGAAAATGTACCCATTGTCTCCACTGATATTCAAACGTACTTTTGCATTTCTCCACCTCTTAAGTACTATATATAGTCACATAAATAATTTTTATGGCATTGCGTAAATCTGTTGTGAAGACCTCCAGCAGGATTGTGCCCCATCATGTAATGCTATGACACTGTCTGTGTGGAATCTGTTCTAGGCTTCAAATGTATGCTTTTCCTCAAATTTAAAGTAAGTAAAATAGCAAAGGAAGTTTTTATTGACTTTACCTTGGTATAATTGTGGTGACTACTTTTGTAACTTGTTATTTAACGAGAGTGATCAGCAATATTTTTCAAATGTTAGTAGGAGTGGTAAAGCGGCATTTCAATAAGCTTTAGCTAGTGTGTGTGTTATTGTCCAAAAGACAAGTTTGTGTGAGGCTTGTAAGTCATACTGTGTGCCTGATTGAAAAGTATATGCAAGTTGATAAGTTTACAGCCAAAAATACAGCTCAAGAAGAAGAAAATGCACCAATTGTTTCACATTTACTTTTTATTTGTGTCTTTTACTCGTCAGTGTTCATAAATAATGGAAAGCAAGCTGCTGGTGTGACATTGTAGAAATCTGTTGACATCAGTGACTCATTAGCGCTGCCATGTTTTTATTCAATCATTGACGTACAAATTTCTGATTCAGATGCAAGATAAAGGAAGAGGAGAAATGAAAGTCTCCCACACACAGTGTATAATGGGTAAATCCACATGAAGTTGCTGATGTAATGGACGTTGTTGGGTGACCAATGGCAGATGGGAGAATCTGTCTCCAGATCCCGTTAGGCTAAATTGGGAACGCCAAGTCTGTTGTGTTCGTCCTCCTCATCAGCAGCATGCTTCCTCCAGTCACTCTGGTGCTCACAAAGACTAGAAAATCTTCACTGTTTGCATAAATCAAGCCAAAATCCACAAAATGGGCCAAATCGTCCTAAAGACTCAACTTGACGAGGGAAGAGCACACTTTGCATTCCCTCTGAATGAATAATTTGATCTGTTTTTTGTTTCTTTAAACATTAGCAGTTACATGAATTGGGTTTTGAACTCTTGATTGCATGTACCATTAAATCAAATCTAAAATAGACTACTGGTGCAGCAGTTAGCGCTCATGCTTCACAGCTAGCAGGTCCCAGGTTCGATTCCCGGGCTTGACGGGGTCTTTCTGTGTGGACTTTGCATTATCTAGACCGAGTAATGAGAGTGTGTTTGTGAGGGCGAGTGTGGGACAATGGATGGAAATTAGCCCATGGTTATAATCTGGAGTGACACCCACTGTATGTGTCCTGTGTGAGTCCCAACTAATAAACAAATAAACAAAACCAAAAAAATACTGTTTAGACTTGAACCAAGGATCTGCATGTTAAATGCGCTCTAGTCTTCATTGAACCACTTACTATAGTAAATATAATTTTATTTGTTTATGGACTTTTGTGCCAGTCAGTAGCTTTTCAAAATAGTCACAAAAAAATACAGTGGTTGCCTGTCTTCACATACGCCTCCATAAGAACTACATTACATGCTTCCAAACAATCTTCTTTTAACAAACAATATTTGTTTGGTCTAAAAAACATAACAATTGAATGGACATCCTAGGAGAAACTGATTTAGCCGCTCTCCACTATTTTTCATTAATAATGATTGCTCATTTTGCCCAACCCTCATGAAGACTCTTTATGTGTTACCTTTTGCCGTTTGAAAAAGCTGCTGCACCAGTATTTCAGACTTGCCCACCTGCCACTTGGGAAGTCCTTCGTTTAAATAGATAATATCCCAAAAGTGCTTTGAATTTTCCGTGAGCTATTCCTGCCATTGCATCCCAGGCCTGTCTCAGAACAAAGGTCAATACTTAGTCGATCAATACGTGCAAATATCTTGGATCCGCTCTCTGGACTGGTGCCAGCGCTGGTCTGTGTTGAAACTTAATTGCAGCTCAGTGAGTGTAAGGACGGCTGTTGTGTGAAAAGGCTGATGCTGCGTTTCCTTCATGTGGGATGGAGGACAGCAACGGGGAAGGTTCTCATGGCAACTCTGTAATGCATCGTGTAACTGAGGATAGAAATGTCAGAAATGTCTTGTTAAAAAGGAATGCTGCAGCGCTGGAATCCTGCTAAACTTTACAGAAGCAGGGAATATGGTGGACAAGTAACCTATGTAGAAAAACAAAGAAGAAAACAAGGTATGCACTTGTGGTAGAGAGGGTATAGTAAAAGTGGAGAGATGGCAACTATTTTGATGAACAAAACAAACATATTTTGCTTCCTATATATCTGTTAATGCGAGTAGAACAGAATATCAAGCCTTCTTCAATAATTATGTCCAAAAGTAAAAGATGGTTCAAATAGTTATTCCCTAGTGGCTGGATTTATCATTTTTATTTGGCCTTTAATTCTGAAAATGCCATCATACAGTAGCTGGATTATACCTTGCCTATAAAACGCTACAAAGCTTTGAGGTTAAATATTTTAGTTAAAGAATTGTCCATCTACTAAACAACAAAATACATTTAGCAAGGTGGCATAAGAAAAAGAAACCACCTACACACAGAAAACTAATGCAATCTGTGTTTGCTTTACCAAAACTCCCCCCTATAATTGCGTATTAGCATTGCCATCACAGCGCCAGAGCCCACATTTGCACGATCATTTGGAAAAGACGTCACAAAGTGAGCAGCTGTTGTTGGCAGTATTTTTAGATGTAGAAAATTGGCTGTGCGAGTTAAAAGACTGGTCCCTGAGAAGTTGTAAGCCACTAATCTCATGTGTGCACACAAGCCTTTCAATTTAAAAGTATCTGATTAAACACACATTTGTCGTGGTGTGCAAATGGCTGTGGGGACTTCACCAATTTAGTGAAAAAGATTTCATTTTTACTAGGTACAAGTTGTAGAGCTCTCTGTAGACAAGGAAGTGGTTATGGAAGTTGATTGAAAAACAAAATATTTTAAAATCTTCTGTATTTTGTTGTTGTTAAGTTAATACGAAATCTGTACTGTAGTGGATGAATAGTGCATGGAAAGGACAAAAGACGAGATTAGAGTAGTTGATAGTAGTAGTAACAGGGGCGTGTCTTGATTGTTGCTGAGGATGCTCGTTTTCTTCTTTCTTCTTGCACAAAGGCTGGCAGATAAATTAAGAGCTCCGTCCATATGAATTTGGTGATTCCTGGGGGTGACCAATCAGATTTTCACATTGGCCTGTGCCCCTCTCCTCCTGTACATGTTCCTCAGTAGTAGAAGTATAAAGAGCGAATAGAAAATCACAAGACGATGACCTCAAATGTTACAACTGGTGTAATTCTTTCCATCTTGTAAAATAAATAAAAATTTGTTTCAGACAGTGTATGAAAAGTATTACTTTCCACCACTTTTACCTCTGGACCACCTTGTTATATAGCCTATTCAACCTTTGCTCCAGGCGTGTTGTTTTGGGCATGGAAACATCAAAGCCGTATGAAATCCAAGGTCATAAAAACACCTCACTTACTGCTTTTGTGGACATACAAAATCCCCCTATTCACCGCGTGGCTCCTGGCCCTAGTTTTATTTCCACCAAATCATTAATGTAAGCACGGTGCGCTCATGAATTTCAACAACACCGACTTTTGCTCAAATGAGTTCCCCTCTTTTCTCTCTATATAGTTCCTTCCGTCTGCTGGCTTGAATAATAAATACTCCCCTCCGTAGCAATAGCCCGGTGAATCTCATTTGTAAGAGCGGTCAAGGTAAGACTAGAGGAGAGGTGACCGCAGCCTTGACTCGCGCTATCATCTCCTGTCTCGGCACCTCTATGGCTGTAATCTTTTTTGTTGCTAGCGATATGCACATCCAAACAGTCGCCCGCGCGCAAATATAGCAGACAGATGGCTGGATCTGGGCTCTGACAGGGGCTAAAGCGCAGGGCACCTACCGCTCTTCAAAGTCTCCTCCACTCTCGTCTCATCGCCGCTTCAAATGCCATATGTAGCCGCGCACACTAATGCTCCGTAAAACAAGGACATCGCTCTTTTCAGCTGCGCTCAAGTCTCTTTAATTAGGAAATGGCAAGAAGGCTGTTTTCGTTTTGCCTTTGCTGGGATATGAAAGGGAGCGGAGTCAGCGCGTACAGTTGGCAGCAATAAATGATCCTCCAAAATACATAAAGCAAAGGAGATTTAAGTGAATTACACATGGCCACTGTACTGGGAGGGATGATAAAGTAGGTCTGCACAAAAGAACGGGAAAATGCAATAAGAAAAGGACTGAGATAAAACACCCTCGCTGTAAAAATACAGAGTTGTAAGTTGAACTAGGAATTTTAGATGAGGGATGAATGCTGTATCTATTGTGCAACAGCTTACAAAGACTACATACGAATGAAAACATTATTGGGTGGTCTGTTATGGTGTGGCCCAATCAAAAAGCAAAAATCATTATTCGTTCCTTTGCTGCACATTTGTGGCTAGACATAGTATCTGTATGCAGTAACTCAGAGAGCATTATCCCACAATTGTAAAGAGATACAGTTAACAAACCATGCTTAAACTAAGCTAATATCTGCCGTACTGCTGTATTGGCTGGCAATGCTAAAATATATCCAAATGACAAGAACTAGACTACTATTAAAGTTATCTTTCTAAGCAAGCAACAAATTTGACTATTATCACCATTAGAGAAAAAACATGGCTTATTTCGTCACACTATTGCTTGGTTTAAGTTTGTTGGAAAACCTTATTTAGTTGGCTATACTTCCTACAATAAATTAGAAATACAATAAACTACATTTGAACTATATTGTATGGATTAAGGAAAACTTTTATTGAATGAATGAAATACTGTATATTGTACGAACTGCAAATTGCGGCCGGCGTTTGCTCACGTCGCGGAGTCGATCTTCTTCTCACTCAGTGTTTGGGGAAATGATAGTGAGATTTAGTGCAAAAGCAGAGTGGCTTTGTTCAGGGCAGGGGCACACCAGAATAGCTCCTAGTTTCCTTTCATCATTCTCCCTCCTAACATCCTCCACTCTCCCTTTGTCCTTTGCTTCTTTACTCCTCCACTCTTCCCGCTCCCTCGCTTCAGACCCTGCCCCCTCCCCGTGTTATTAGTAAGGCAGCCAATGTGCCTGTCTGTGTGTGTTAGCCGCAGATAAGCGCAGGTAGGGAGAGTTACATAAGCCCGCGTTGATTACTGTGGAGGAGAGGCACAGGCAGAGGGGCGAGCGAGCCTGAGACGAGCGACAGGAGTGAGAGAGACAGATTGCTGTACCTTACTAAGTACAATGTGCTCTAATGCTGGCTGTATGGCTGGCTGGCGCTTGATAAGTAGCCCTGGCTTGTGGGGCTGCTGCAGAGGACAGTCATTAGGTTGGACGCAGTAGACTGGCAGCTCGCCCTGCAGATGACAGTTTGCTTTTTGTTTTCGTGTTGAACCGGTACAATGGGCTCTTGTCAGGTGTAGTTCATTAAAGTGGCAGATATTAGCTTCATACGGTGATTTCATTATTTTTTCAGCATGTGGTTGTTTACATAAATTAGCGGTGTGGAACAGTCTATGAAAGGTGCCGTGTATTAATTATTAATATGATGTGTCAAAACTGGCTTATTGTGATTTTGACGAATAACTGAAGGCAGCTGGAGAGCCTCACTGTTTTCAATAATATCAACATTTTGCTCTCCAACCCCTTTTCACTGTTTACTGTCACATGATTCAGTCTGTGCTAAATCTGACCAGCCCTTTGACTACAAAATAAATGGAAAAACTCCTTAATATTTTTTCTACAATAACGCTATTACCTTAAGTACCGTATGTCACACTTTTTCTCATAGTTTGGCTGGTCCTGCGACTTATACTCAGGAGCGACTTATATATTAATTAATATGTTACGTTAACATACCAGACACCTATTCAGCCTGTTGTTCTCTGTTCTATTGTCATTATTATACCTTGCCTTTCAAGATGAACTGTCTGTTCTTGGTCTCTGATTTTGTAAAATAAATTTCCAGCCCAAAAATGCGACTTATAGTCCAGTGCGACTTATATATGTTTTTTTTTTTTTTCTTCATTATGCATTTTTTTGGCTGGTGCGACTTATAGTCCAGAAAATACGATAATCAGAACAACACCTAGTTTCTTTCTTCATTACACAGAGTCTTTCTATATCTGTTGCTATCATAAGTGGACAAAAGGTTAAAAGCCTGTCTTCTCAGCATTGTCTCCACTAGCCCTGAGGCACAAATGATGATTGTTTATCATCAACTAAAGCGAGGGGTGATGGGGTCAACTGCCACCTTAGCTCTCTTATCTACTCACACCCCATGACTTTACAAAGCCAAGGGCGCCTGATCTGAACTGCCTTCTACAAGCTGATACACCTTTCAAATGCCTTTCACTCAGGCGCACTTCGGTCACGGCCGTCTCCGCTGCTTTTTCACACCTCATTCATTCTCGATAGTCTGCCTCTCCAAGTCACTGTTAGCGTGCGTGCTCCAGCCTTCGTCAGTATGCCAAGCACCCATCTTGGGGCCCTCCAGCGCGATACCAGCTTAGGATGCGCTCAAGGCCAAACAAGTGTGTGGATTTATGGGCGAACACAAGCCTCTCCCTCATGTAGTCTCCATGGAGGAAGTGAACTAGTCTGGAATATTCCAGATTCCAGCGACTGAGTCTAGTCACCACGTCCGTCAACTAAATTTATAGGCGGAGCAAACCTGCAAACAGGAAGTGGAGTAAACCAATCAGTGACGGTGTTATTAGAGGCTGAGCAGGACATGCCTACTGTTGATGTGTTTTTGGTAATTTAAAACAGAATTTACCACTGATTGGAACACACTCAGCTCAGGCGCCGAGTTCAAGAGTGACACTGCAAATACACAAATCTGATTGCACGGTTACGAGTTTGGTTAAGGTGCCAGCAAGGGCGGGCTGACCACTGATATCCCTGCGTATCATAACACAGAGAGGTGTCGTTCTGGACGTGCCAGGCGAGAAGTGAACAGGGAACTCTCTGGCCCTGCACGTACTGTTGAGATGCCCTTTAGCAAGACCCTCAAGTCTGAAGAGGGCATATCTCCAAGGCCATTGACACGGTGGCTAATTAGCAAAACGACTTGTAGAAAACAACATTGCGGGGTTGAGTATAAATCCGCGGTGGTTGACCCTAGTTTCTCCCACATAACGGCACTCGCATGACAATTACAATAACAGATGAAGGAAGCCGCAGGACCCACACTGGCTGCTGCGAGCTTCACAGATCCCAGCTGAATTGTTTTGATTTTTGCGTGTGTGTGCAGCTAATTAGAATGTACAGGTACAGAGATGGCATGAGGCGAAGCAAGAGGTGGGATATGGGGAAAGCAAAGCAGAAAGGTGAAAATGTGACTAAAACAGAAGCGGTTGCTTTGAATAGCTGTTAATGAGAAACTCCAGCAGCAAGATACATGCTGCTGCTCAGCTGTGTGCACCACAGTGGTAAGGGAAGATTACTGGATGTGATTGAAGCAATTACATTTGATTTTTTCCAGTACATTAAACTTTGTATGAATTTTGATAAAGAATAAAACTTGTGCAGTGTTGGACCTTTGTGCCAGAGGTTTTCTTGGATTAGATGGATGCTCAGTCCATTGAGCCCATCAACCTTAACACCATCTTTTTTCGATTTGGATCATCACCAATCTTCCCTGAAATATTAGTAACCAGACTGCATGTTGAATCATCTTTCAGCAAACCCAACCCATTACCAATCCGGTGCCAGTAAAGCTGTCTACTTATCACAGCAGGGTTAGTAACAGAATATAACCATGTCAGACCGAAATATGCTTCAATTTGTTTTTGGTTATGCCAGCGTATTTTTGCCTGAAACATTTGCTTTCAAAGAATTACTTCACGCTGGTGCTTAGGCAGAATTTAAAATCCTGATGCTGCTGATTTTCCACAGTAAAAAAGACAAGAGCATTGAAAGGTGGTCAAGGTACTTTCTGAAATCAAAATTCAGGAAGCGCACGCATCATGAGACAAGCCAGCAGGAAGAATAAAAAAAGCAGTGGGTAGAGGCCTAGCATGTACAAAAATGTGGAATAACAATAAGGAGAGCTTTTTTATGTGTGAGAGACTGCACAGAATGATGCTCACACAAAATTCCCCTTTTCTCAGCGGCTTCTTTTCTTCCGTCTGCGCCACACAGACATGCCTGTGTGCACACCGTATTATGTAAATAGTCTCTTCACCAGAGTGCCGCTGTCACCAAGCGAGCATCCTCTGGGCTATCGAGGCTGCCTCATTAAAACAAGGCACCACATCCATTAATAGACACACACATACGCATACACACACACACACACACACACACATGCATATACAGCCAGTGACATGCAGAGCACTCGCCCAAATGAAATACCTCCCAGGAAGAGCGGCTTTAAATGCTCATGTCAGGTGGCAGTCGAAAAATATCACCAAGAAGAATGCTCAAAAGTCTCAAAAAGAGAATGGGCTCTTCTGCTTCAAGGAGATGCAATAACTCTTGTAGATACGCTGTGTTTTCTATTATCAAAACCTGCAAATTTTAACTTAAAATGGGTACCTAAATCACCATTTCAAATTTCGAGCCATCACATCTGTTGAAGCATCATGTTATTCACTCTACCTAGCGTTACTGGTGGAAATAACTCTTTTATAAATGTATCAACTCTGTAAAGTAAAGGGCGCTTGTTTGTTTGTGATGTGCTGGCCCCTCAGGTGGTTCTCGAGGTGTGGGCTTCATCCGCTTTGACAAGAGGATAGAGGCGGAGGAGGCCATCAAGGGCCTGAACGGGCAGAAGCCGTCCGGAGCCGCGGAGCCCATCACCGTCAAGTTCGCCAACAACCCCAGCCAGAAGACCAGCCAGGCCCTTCTGTCACAGCTCTATCAATCCCCCAACCGCCGATATCCCGGGCCCCTGCACCACCAGGCCCAGCGCTTCAGGTCAGTGCCTCACACGCAGCTCAGCGGGGGAGGGGAAACAAACGTCTGGCTAAAGGGGGGAAGTTCTGTGTTCGAAGACAGGAGGAAATTGTTTTGTGTTTGCTCATCCTTGTATAGTAATACGCTTGTTGCACCACATCTAACTTTTAAATGTTGTCTGACAGAGAAGTGTCACTGAACTGCCAACATTTCAGCCAAGTTTATGTGATTTTAATATGATGCAACAAAATGAAACTGTCACTGTCAAAATTCAGTGTTTTGCATGAGTGACAAAGCATCTATTTTCATTTTTTAACTTCATTGACTAAAGTCATAGACTTTATTATAGAACAGAAGTCTTAAACAAATGACCTTAAGATTGGGAATAGTCTTAAAGCATAATTAAGTGTACTGCAGTGTGTTGCAACAGATCAGCTATGATGTGACTTTCTCCTGTGTGCTGTATATTCATTCAGAGATGTTCAGTGTTTGGCTGCACCTGGGACAGGTGTGAGCGACACCCCGCCCACGTCAGACAGGAAGTGTTCAGAAGAGATTGTGGGGTTCTGTCCTTCACTATGTTACATTTCACTTCATTTCATCACAGTCACAGTGGCTCTTTTCACTGCAATGGCATGAGCAAAAACATGCATTTATACTTTGAATATTGATAATAATACCATTACAAAAGTCATACAGGTTTACTGTAGAATGGCTCCAATACTTTTGAACCACTATCAGTGTCACAGATCTTTATGTTCCTTATACTGTCTCAGAATTTTGCCTATACATTTTTCTCTCTCCTTTAGCAACACTAAGCCAATCTTGCTGTTTACTCTCAATCAAAGTCAAGGCTTAGAGAGTATTTTTCCTTGTGGAGCAGCCTCCCTGGTGTGACACCTGAGCGATGTAGCGTGGCTGTGTGTCTGTGATACGCCAAGCCAATTTACAGACTCTGCAGGAGTGCTGTCGCTTCTCATCACAGCTCACATCCACAGGACACTTCCTCAGTGTTCCCCTGCTCCCCAGATGCCCCGCTTGAACCAAGGCTCACTTTTGGAAGTCACAAATGTGCGTGATGTACACTTTCCCTTTCTGTACATGTCCTCAACCATACAATAGTACAGAGGACACTGATGTTTGGGAATCTTTTTCCTTGCCGACAAAGTCAAATGTAGCGCAGTTGGGCAAAGGTTGCAGAAGACAGACATTCATATCAGGAAATACAGAGAATGAAGTCCTCCTCCACTTCTAATTACACCTACAGTATCCATGTGGGCCTGCTGAAACTCTCATTAATGTATAACGTGTTTGTATGGTTCCACTCCAAGACAGCAAACATAATCGACGGCAATGATACACCCAGCCCGAGTTACCACTTGTTTCCGATGCTCTGTCGTTAACTAATGATACTAATTACCAAATTAGCCTTATTATATCAAGGGCAGGGCCAATTTTAATTGCAGTCAGATTTGTATTAGAAAAGAAGACAAAGAACATCCATTCCTCCTTTATGTGCTGTGAAGGTAAAAGCCCTATTGTTGATGTGGAGCTTGGAGAGGTAGTGTGAAGAGCTGGCAGGTGAGCGTGCATTATGGGTACATGAGAGGGGAGGCAGTGGGAGAGGAGGGCCGCAGCAGGTTGTTTTGTTGTAGCCCATCGGCCCGGCGGCCAGCAGATGTCTGCCTGCTCCTGGGCCTCTCCAATTGACTCATTTACCCACAGAGCTGCTGCTTGTTCTGCTGCTTCCGCTGTCATGGACTAATTACTGTTTTAATCACTGTGTCTGCCCCGCTCTCCCCTTACCACCACTTACCTTATGATCATAATGTTTAGACATGTGTGCTCACAAAACCATACTGTAACCATGAAGCCAGACCAGGTCAGGCCTCCCTACAGTGTAAATATATGAAATAATTACATTTGAAGAATTTATATTTGTGCCATACTACGAACTTTGAGGAGTTTTACCAGTTGTCACTATACTAAGTTCACAGATACTAAGTTCACACTATAAAATAATGTTAACCTCTAAGTCACCTTCAAATCTGTTGGATTCTCAGAATGAATGACACGTCAGTAGCCAGCTGTTGGCTCAGTAAGCTGTGGCCCTGGTCCATTAGGCCAGAGAAGTTAATAAGACATAAGACAGGCCAGACCCGCGTGAGTAATGAAGGTCATTGAGTCACGGAGCCGACTGCGTCCACAGAAGAAGGCCAATCCTTCAGACTGTCCACATAAACTATCCTAAAAACAAGTAGTGTTCCTTGGCTATGGCTAAAAGAGGAAATGGATTCTGTCTGCTTTACTTGCTAGAAAGACAGACATGTCACTAAATGTGCCTGCTTCAGTCATAGACTCATGATGTGTAGCTAAATGTGTTCTTCCATTGAGTTCTGCTGTTCTGTTGGGTTGCCTCATCATAATGCCAGTCGCCATCGCTGTTTCTCACTCACCATTTTTCAGGACCAGCCATTACACTGACAGAACTCTGAGGAAGGGCATTTCCCTCATTTCCACCATCTCAGATGTTCTCAATGTGTTAATCAGTTAATTGACTAACAAATGACTAAGCCCATTTCCCATTAACCTTTTATTGTTTATCACATGATCAGTGCAGTGACCTCATAATGAGATGTATGTTTTGAAGGCTGTACATAGTTAAGATCTGCCTATAGAAATAAATTATAGTTTGATTTCATGATTGATTAGAGCCATAGCACACAGGCTAGCACTGTTATTCAAGTGCCCATCAGCCTTAATGGGTAGAACAGTGGGCACCTGAACAATATCACTAAATAGGTTGTAAAACTTAGCTATGGTGACTGTGTGGTGCGTGGCTACACCGTGCAAACTACAATGATAAAGTTTCTGGTGGGCTCTTCAGTGTAATGGGCCAACTGTGTTTGTTTGCTGTTGAGTGAGGAAGACCATGTAGTTCCTTCAGGGACTTTAACATTAGTTCCATTGAGTGACTCGAAACCATCTGCCCACCATTAACCCCAGAACCCTCCTTCTCTTTACAGGCTGGACAATTTGCTTAATATGGCCTATGGCGTAAAGAGGTAATTAAAAACTTCACCCAATGCCAGATGTCCATGTTGACTCAATGATTTTTCAATATTGTTTTCTTTGGTTGTGGTTATGATTTAGTTTCTGTTGCCTTGTATTTTTGCAGTCTCTTTGCGTTTGACAGTTTGTTCAAGGTCAACGTTATTTCTGTTTGATTTGCTCTGTTTTGCCTCGTCAGCTTGAGTTGGTTTCCCGACACATTTCAGGTGTAAAAAGAGAAAGCAACCTCTTTACTTTCAGTGGTGGTGACTTTGCTTTGTTTTGATTCTAGTGGTGGTGTTTGTGTGGACTTGAGTTCTTGGATGTAGTTCTAATTTTGAGGTGTACTTTTCTGGATACAGGTTCTCCTGCCTTGTCACATTCAATTAATCTGAGAATGATCTTTATGCAAAACCAATTTTGATAGGAAACCTTTACAGTAAAATATATTTGTGTTTGCTGTAAAACAAGAATATTAGTTATGCTATGCCATTTATCCAACCAGAGACTTTAAACTTCAACCATTTTAACACAATTGTCCAAAAAGGAAACATGTCCCTAAATGTGTTGGCAGCTGTATATAGAGCCGTGGTGTTTGGCTGGGACATTGACGAGGCTGGATGAACTTGAATCCTGCTGGAAACAGGAAACTGTTTCACTGCAGACAGCTCCAGCTTTGCTCGGCACTGCTCTGCTTCAGCTCCTTCCGCTCACCTCCATGTTTCATTTTGCTTTGTGCTGCCATAGGTGTTACATAAACCCCAGCAGCCACTCTGCTTATAGATGCTACGTAGTGATAATGTCATAGAGCATGATACACCCGGGACAATATCAGTGGTCAGTTAGGAGCTTTCCACCAAGCCCTAATAATGTCCTCACAATCTGTTGGATTCACATGACGTCACACCAAGGTCTTTTCTGGGTTTTTTGGGGCTTTTCGTACCGACTGGGCAACACCATGATGGATGACAGCTAGATCTCATCCAACATGGCAGCCACTAATCATGTGTCTGAATGAGACCAATAGATGTTTGTTTTGATATCTTTTGCAAGTTATTTCCTAAATTAAAAATCTTTTAGTGATCTTTTAATAGTACTTAATCAGTTTGCTACTTTTCTGTTTTCCGCGAGCAATTACAGGCTGGAACAAAAGTGTAAAAAGCTTGAAATGGTTGGCTTTTGAAAAGAAGAATAGATATCTGGTCAGCTACACTGTTGCTATGCAACCTCTGGTCCTGTCCGTAACATTGGTTAGTGTTTGGACCTGCTCTGATAGGTACAGCATGCATTTAGGAATGCTCACATTCGTTTAGAGATAGTCATCCTCACAGTGCTGCTAACCTCCTAACTGCCCCTGCGTACTCACATGCCCCCCTCTTTGCTCTTGCATACCAATTTATGGAGCCCAGCAGGAGCGCTCTATGCAGCTGAGCCTGTCAGACAAGGACAGAAAGATTTGTATGCTCAAGAAAATATTCAAATCATCTTAACATCACACAAAGGCATGTAACCATAGACTGGTGAACTCGGAAGACATCCTCAAGCCATTTACTACTAACCCTTTTGGACATGAATAATGTGCTACTGCCTCCAATTCCACTGTAAACATGGTGCACAATAATTTAGTGTAACACACTCATGATATTTACAAGGCTTCCCCAATGTGATAATGCTGGAACCTTTGAGGCCAATCCTGAACCAGCCTGTACTTTTCTAACAGTCCTCATTCTGCACAAAAGCCAGCAGCAGCAGCAGCCTGTGCATGACCAAAGTCATACAGGAAGGTCGTAGTGACTGCTGGCCATATATAGTCTGGAAGAAGGAGGAGGCTGGGTGCCTGAGCAGTGAGCAGCACTATTGATCGGCGCCACGAGCTCTGGAATAGGAGAGAACAGAACAGGCTGCAGACTGCACGAGGAGTGGGAGGAATACACTTTGTACCTTAATGCCACTGGGCTGTAAAGTGCTTCCATTTTCCATTGAGCTCGTTCCCTGTGCCCTCCACTTCCTTCCCTTACGAAAGCACTCTCCCAGACAGCTGCAGCAAGGCGGAAATCCCAATTAAAGCACGCCCAATAATGCCCATAGTTTCTTGGAGAGAGGTGGTATGAAAGATGAACCATTTTATCTCATTTACCTCTTTATTTAAAAGTGTGGGATATTTTTTCACTTTTTCTGTCGCTTTAGGCAGGAAAGCAATCAAGTGAAGTCAACTGAGGACCCAAATCACTCACATTTGAAGAATAACTGCAGATTAAGATATGAATGAGGAAAGATTTAGCAGGATGGTGCATGATCTTTGATGATTTTTTTTCTATCAACTGCCTAATTTACCAGTTTCCTGCAATTTAGCCGATAAAAGAGCCACTCAAGGACACCACCAAAAAAAAAAGAAAGAAAAATCACGTCTACATCTCCGGCAGAAAGACAGCTCAGCACATTGTCCTCAGTCGCGACAGGAGGGCTTTGAGCAGGGAGAGGATCAGGGAGGATTTGAGGAGCTCTCATAGACACAACACTGGGCTGCATCTCCAGCATACATGCACAGAGCAAACAGCTGTGCATGCCTTCCAACTCATTTGTTATTTGCTTCGGAGATCAGTGTCTGTGCTTGGACTACTAAATATAAACAGTTTGAATCGGGTCTTTAGGCGAGGCAATAGATATGCAAACTTTCGGAGCTAGCAACAAACAGCTACGTTACAGTCCTACATCAATGAAGTAGAATATGTTTTTTTTAAATATGGTTGTAAGTTCAGTTCAAATGCCATATATTACTTATTTCTCAGTGTGTTTTGAGTCTGTATAGTGTGTATTCTGCTGAGCTGAACTGGCTTGGGGGTTACCAGGCCAAATCAACTATCCCCTTCAGCATAAAGTGACTGACACCTTAATGCCTATTCTCCATTCATTCAGCCGGACCCAAACATTATTCTATTTTTTTGATGTAGGACCTTTGTTAGGTTTGCTGCTGTATGGACATGTCCCTCCTTTTACATATCCGTTTTGACATTGCCCCTCTCCTCTCTCCCTCAGGTTCTCCCCCATCACCATTGACAGCATGACCAGCCTGGTGGGCATGAACATCCCGGGCCACACAGGGACCGGCTGGTGCATCTTTGTCTACAACCTGTCCCCAGACTCGGACGAGAGTGTCCTGTGGCAGCTCTTTGGCCCGTTCGGCGCCGTCAACAATGTCAAGGTGATCCGTGACTTCAACACCAACAAGTGCAAAGGCTTCGGCTTCGTTACCATGACGAATTACGACGAGGCGGCCATGGCCATCGCCAGTCTCAACGGCTACAGGTTGGGCGACCGCGTCTTGCAAGTCTCCTTCAAGACTAACAAGACACACAAGTCCTGAACTCTGAGCGGAGCGAGCAGTGACCCCACGACTCGGGTCGACCTCCACCCATCCCTTAGGCCCTTCCACGACCACTGTAACAGCCATCCAACAGCAAACTCCAACGGGAACAACACAACAAACCAACCAACTAATTGAACTCTTCTATGGCTTATACTATAACTTTGGACCTATAAGCCAATGTTGCCTAAGTATTACAAAAATTATGAAAATGTCCATAAGTTTTAGAAGCTCCTGTTATAATGCAGGCTTCTCTTTGTTGTATATTCTGTTCGTTGTGGTTGTTCTTGATGATTTTCTCTTCTGTGTAAACAGTAGCAAACCCCATTCCCTTATTTCAGAGAAGAGATTGTCCTTTTTAGATTGAAAACTTTTCTCTGTCCTGATTCAGGATGTGTTTTTCTTTTGTAACTCCGGATCCACTGTCGTTAGTACTCTGACCTCCCGTCGGTGACTGGGAGGGGGCTCTTTTATAAATTAGTGAACCATCTCTCATTTTTATTGTGTATTAAAACTTCCCTTATCGAGTCGAGGACGGGACAGTGCCATCCCGCTTACTCTGATGTAGAAAAAGTAAATTTTTAACATGTCTTTGTTTTGTATCGCAAACAAAACATAGTCTTTCCTCACGGGTTCAGGGAGATGGGGCGCGGGGGGATGGGTTAGCTTTCCTGACGACACGTTCAGTAATTTAAGAAGAATATAACACTGTTGCCAAAGAGAAGATCTCTTTGCTTGGAAAAAAACGTGTTTAGAAAAAAAAGAGAAAAATAAAGAGAAATAAGATCTATTTTTATAAATGATAATTAAAATAATAATATTGAAGAATTTTTACAAGAATCTGGATTTGAAAAAAGAGAAAAATATTTTGACTGGCTAACTATGGGGGGCCGGGCGGGAGGGGGCACCACCTTGTCTTGTCGTTCTGCTGTGGTACTTTATAGGATAAACGCTCAGTTTGTTTTTTGGGGAATCAAAGATGGCAGTGATTTTTTAGACAGGTTTTGTGAAAAGGGGGAGGTGATCCAGAGGCAGGTGATTTTGGTATTTTTCATGTACTAGTGCGTAATTATTCAACAGCGATACCCAAAAGGGAAGGGAGAGGTGTCTTAGTCCGAGGCCTAACCATCCTATAGTCCAGAGCCCAAAGCAAGAAGACTTTGTTCACTCGTTTTCCTGTTCGTCATCCATCAATAGAGAATCTCAGTAAACACATTTAGATGTTTCTCATTGGGAAGGCATATTAAACACCTATTTGTTTTCTTGTTTGTGTGTTTTAAACTTGCATTTGAAAAGAACTTCCTTTTAGCGATCAATGGTAGGTGCTATACTACATTACTCACATATCTTAAATATCCAACTTTGTTGTTCTGTGTTGTTTAAAGAAAAAAATATGTCAATGTTGGCATTGAATTGAGCTGCTGTTATTTGTTGAGTATTCATTTATTGTGGGCCCAAATCTGGTGAGACCATATCTTTGCTAAGAACCAGATGATTGCGGAGGGCCTTGTAGAATCACTGATCTTTGAGTTTTTCTGTTTGGCTTGCTGACTCTTTGGTTTGTTGCTGAGCGTGAAACGTTTGTCTAAACTTCTTGATGATTAGCTAGTTCTGTTAGTCTAGATATTTGTTTCCTTAAAGGATCTATGACAACTGTGTCTTTCTTTGCTGTGTACAAATAGATGATATATATAAATATATATAGTCGACATTTGTTTTACAATATCTACTGTACTATCTAAGTTGTCACTGTTCTTTCCTTTGAGCTTGTCTTTTTCATATGACAACTTATTATGAAGTGGTGGTTCAGTTACTTAGAAAAACTTGTGAGGAACTGTTCAATTGTTGTCATGTTGCTTGTGGAGAAAAAAAAGTTTTGGATCGACTTTGAGTTCACTTCCGCGGCAAAAGAAACAAAAGCTTCAACTATAACTGTACTTGTTGATTTCTGAGGAAAAATTATTTATTTTTCTATTTATTTGTATTTATTCTCTATTTATGACTTAATTTATGTGTGTATATTTATGTATTTATTTGGTTCATTGTCTATGTATTGCGTATTCTGGTACAGGGAGGGGGGCGTTTCTGAGCTAAAGGGAACAAAGCGACTAGTGGAGAGAGGCTCTTCCAGTAGTCCACTGCACTGAGAGAACTTTTAGTACGTTTGTGCTTTGTACCAATATATCAAAATGACCACATAAAAAACCTAAAAGTCAAGAAAACTGAAAAAAATGTCTGGAGGGTTGGGGGACGCTCTTCCCTTATTACTAGAAACAGTTACTCGCTATGCATAACCTAGTTAATAGTTCAATTTGCTATTGCTTTTTCTTGTCTTGTTAAATGATATCTTAAGATCTTTTTCAATAAAGTTTAGTCTTAATAGAATGTTAAACAGTTGTTCTGGTTCAATATAACCTGTGATAAGTTTGTGTAGTTTAAAAAGCCACTTCGTCCACACCCTCCCTCCACTTACTACCGCTTTGTGATGAAACCTTATGCAAAAATGTGGGTCTGAAAGCATTCTTTTTCAGTTTTCTATCTTTATCATTGAGCTCTATCGAACACTTTATAGGAGCAAAAGCCCATTGTTATATATGAGGGTCATTCATTGCACTGGACTAAGGTCGATCAAAGCATATTTTTGAAAATGTCGTCATCATGTTTTCAAATGACCTACCAACAAATATTTAAATTGTATAATTGCACACCAACTGCTCTTTACAGCCGTTGCTGCTTAAATATAGAAGGTATGAAAAAGGATTGTACCAATTCTATATTTTATATACTCTAATATGATATATATTATATATTTTGAATGGTATAGGTAAGGAAATGGTTCCAGAAGTTAATATACAGAATTGGAGGTTTTGTTTGTTGTTAAGACTTGAAAACATGAAGAGGTGTGCAGAGCATCTCGAACACTTCCACACTCCATTGTCACACCTCAGTCATGTGACACTATTCATAGACTCATCCCACAGTGTGATCTGTACCAGATTTAAAACCATAAACCAGACCCCTTCACGCCCCCGCTGTCCCGGGAGCTGAATTATGCAACGACCCCAGTAGAATGTTCTTTGTTGTGGGTGTTTCCTCCACTGTGTGACCTCTGACCTCTGGTGCGTGCCTGTCTGCGTGCTCCATACCTTCACATATACTGTACACAGAGTATATGTGCGTCTCTTCCACATGTGACTGTGTGTCTGGGTGTCTGAACTCGGGGCTGTGTCAGCTGACTCTAGGCCGCCCCCTATGGCTCACATCTCCCTGTAGCGCCTTATAGTGGCAGTGTGCCAGTAAGAACAAGCAGCCTGTAGTGGAGGAGGGACGGTGAACAGAGGAACTCGGCTCTTTTATCCTTATTGTCAGATTTGAGTTTATCCTCCTGAGATGTGTTTGTTTACTATCTGAAAAATCTATAAACAAAGCGTTAATGACAAAAAAAGAGATTTAAAAAAAGTTGTCGAGCTCCTCGACCGCAGCTCGCTCTATCTCTCCTGCTTATGTTATTACAATTATCAACGATGATTATTATTATTATTGCTATTATTCTTAGTATTCTTATTCTTATTATTATATCCAATTACTGCGATGAATGACTTCATGTTATCCTTGCTAGTTTAGGTCATTTCTGAAACTGGAAACAAAATAAAAATCTTGCTGTAAATGTTTGTTTTTTCTTTTTCATAAAACTGTTGTGTTTGAATTATTTGTACTTTTGAATGTTGGGACAATAAAATGAGGTGTTAAGAGCTTGGATGTGCTTGTATTCTATTCCATTAAATTCCATTGTATCCCATTTTGTCTTACAGACAAGAGGCAATGCAGATCAGCAAGTGGTTTTCTGTAGCAGACTTAAAGGAGAGTTAAGTGAATGGTGCCATGAGGGGCTTCACTGTCTACACACAGATTTCATATCAGTGACCTCTTTAAAGCATGTTAAAAATAAATACACCACAAAGCATAATCCTAAAATTTCTAAAACAAAACAAAACAAAGCAGCTGAATTATGCCAGCAGAGATTGCAGATGAATTACAGCTCCCTTCAACGAATAATATTTATCATCTTACATCAACTTCAAGTCCAAAGTCGGTCAGAAACGTCTCGGTGCGTATTACGCTTGTGGAAGGCCATGAAAGCAGTGTCTGTGAAAAGAGCACGATGAATACGTCTGTGTTCGCACCACGACGTGTTACCAGGTGCAAACATATGATTGTGCTTCTCAGTTTCTATATAAACCACTTTTCGTCAGCCTGGTGCGAGCTGATCACACCCTCCGCTCTGTGTGAATGTCAGCTTCCTGCCGCGCCGCCCTGTAGACTCCAGCTCTGCCAAAACACACGCTGCTCGTTTTCCAACCAGAGGCTTCTGTGTTCAAAAGCTCGTCCTCTCACAGTCGACTTTGTGAGCTCTACACCTTGTTATAATATTATCCTCTGATGGAAAACACACCCAGGTAGTGTTTCGTTTCATTCATGGATGTTAGAATAATCCTGCATGTTCATCACTGTAGGAACCGATGACGTAATAAGTTTGGCCAGTTTCAAAATGTAATGAGCCGATGACGTAATGACGATTCACAGAAGCCATGATTTTGGCCCTTTTTAAAACTAATAACTAATTATTTCAGAATCTACCAAAGACACCACCTTCAACCTTCACATGCTCACTATTGGGCATACAGGGCCGTGAAAAAGTATATGCCCCCTTCCTGAATTTGTATATATTTTTTTGTATGTACCACACATAAATGTTTCCAAGACAACCCCAGAAAATACAAAATGTTGTTTCCAAACGATTATTACATTTATTAAGGGAGAAAAATAATCTAAGCCTATCAGACCCATGTAGATGTGAAAAAGTAAATACCCTGATCTTAATAACTGATGGTTCTCTTTGCAGCGATGACTGAAATGAAACGTTTGTGAAACTGGTGATGAGTTTATCACACCACTGGGAAGACTTTGGGCCCACTCTTTACAAAATTGTTTCAACTCAGCCGTATTAAAGAGCATTGAGCTTGAGCGCTCAAATGGTTGGATGTTCTCCTTCAGGATTTCCTGTAAAACAGAGTTCATTTTTCCATCAATGACAGCAGGTCGTCCAAGTCCAGAAGCAGCAAAGCAGCCCCAGACCATCACTCTGCCACCGCCATGTCTGACTCTGGACATGATGTTCTTTTTAGCAAACGCTCTAGTATGTTTACAGCAGATACAACAGGCTCCAGATCTGCCAAAATGTTCAACTTTTGTCACATCCGTCCACAGAACATCTCTCCTAAAGTCTTGGGGATCATCAAGAAGTCTTTGACAAAAAAAGATTGGCTTGATGATCAGAAACATGTGTGATAAATACAAAAAATATATGCTAATTCAGGATATACTGTACTTTTCATGGGACTGCATCAACTACAATCAAGAAGACAAGTTTGGAGCTAATCTGAGATGGTCGAGCAGAACGGATAGAATGACCCGTGTGTTTAAAATGGTTCCGCCTTATACAGCCATCTTGTACAATTCTTGCATGATGTTGTAATTAAATGCTTTTAAAGAAGAAAGGTTTGTGTTTTTCCGTTAACATATTGCACAAACCCAGAAGAAGACAGAGCTGTCCACTACCCAGGTACTTGAAGGTAGTGGACAGCTTCAAGTACCTGGGTGTTCACCTCAACAATAAACTGGACTGGTCCCACAACACTGTCGCTCTGTACAAGAAGGGCCAGAGTCGCCTCTACCTTCTGAGGAGAGTGAGGTCTTTTGGAGTGAGCAGACCTCTGCTCAAGACTGTCTATGACTCTGTGGTGGCCTCTGCTGTCCTCTACGCTGTGGTCTGCTGGGCCCCGAGCAGCACTGAGCGGGATAGGAAGAGACTGAACAGGCTGGTCAGGAGGTCCAGCTCTGTCCTGGGCTGCCCACTGGACTCTGTGGAGGAGGTGAGTGAGAGGAGGGTGTTGGCCAAGTTCACATCCATCATGGACAACACCTCTCACCCACTGCACAGGACTGTAGAGGAGCTGAGCAGTTCCTTTAGTGACAGACTGAGACACCCTCAGTGCAAGACGGAGCGCTACCGCAAGTCCTTCATACCCACCGCTGTCAGACTGTACAATTCTACTGTATAGCTCCATGTGCAATAACAATACTATGTGCAATAACATCTGTGTTTACAATATCTGCAATGTCACTTTATCAACCGCCTGAATGTAAACAGTCATTTATTATATATCACCTGCTGATAACTCCATTCATACAATTCGGCTTAGAGTTTATTTTTTTATTTTTATTTTATTTTATCTATCTAGTGCTTAAGAGATGTTTGTACAGTTTATTTACAGAGAGACGCTAAGAGACTATCTTTATTCTATTTTATTTTATTGTTGTACTATTATTAC
>OMNZ01038357.1:0-10022 GCA_900303255.1 Lesueurigobius sanzi | reverse complement strand
AGTGAAAAATTTCGCAGTAAAGTTCCTGGACATCAAGCCCTGAGCAATCGATCCAGAGTGAGTCTAAACCAACCTCTGGTTTAACAGGAAACTGTACAAGGACCAATCAAAATGTTCAGATTTGACTCGTTAAAGCCTGAACTCTGTCTTTCTCATTTGTTAATCCCGCCCACAAAAGACATCGACCAATAGGAAACATCTTGTCTCGCCTTTTCAGTCTCGAGAATCGATTGCTTAGGTCTTGATGTCCAGGAACCTGACTGCGAATTTTTTCACTGCGAATTCCACACTGTTGAATTTAAGAGCTTGAATTTTTTTACATTGATTTTTTTAAGGGTGAATTTTTCTATTTGAATATTTTTCTACTGTGAATTTTACACTTTGAATTTAGTCTGTTGTATTTGATGGATTGAAAAACAATAAAACGAATATTTAAAAACACTGAACTGAAAATCAAGTGACTGAAGTTTGGAGACAAAAAAATTCAAAGATGGTTTTTCAGTGTTACAAAAATTCAAAGCGTGAAATTCAAAGACATTTAAAATTCACAAAGTGACGACACAAAAAATCTTCCATACTGGTTTAAATTGTTGTTTTATTTTACAAAGAGAAAGAGTCCAGGCACTCATCTTTTGCAAAAAATAGTGAAGCCTTTATTCCAGCTGTTGTTTTATGTTGTTGATATATTAGTTACAAAGATTTGTTCAGAGGGGATTTTGGATCTTGTTGTTTGGTTTTTGAATAAGCTAGTTATTATAAAACAAAAAAAAATCCATAAAAACTAAAATGTCTCCGTTTGACAACATTCAAAACTCAATAAATGAGGCTAGAAATTAGATATTGAAAGGTCCCTTTGGAAAAAAAACACTTCTCAAAGTTAAAGTTAACATACTGTGAAGTCCAAAATTAGAAAGTATGTTGTAACCACACCTCATTTTGTGAAAACATCTAAATTTTCCTAACATATGATCATGTGCGTGTTTATCCTCGCTGACTTTAACAGCTGGCTTTTCTCACTTATTTGGATTAACACCACTGAGTATGGAGTGAATGAATAATGCCTACAGTGTTAGCGCTTTGAGAAACTTGTGACACAGGCGAGAGAAAACTAGTCGCATAATTATTTAGGGATTTGTATCATATTTTAAATGTCACTCAAGTGTTTTCTCTAGTCCTGTTTCAGCCCTACTTTAGCCCCAGTTAATATTGGTTTTAATCTACAATTATTGTGTAATCCCGTCTTATTTTTACGAGTCCTGACCAGTTTCCCTCGGCTGGGTCCCGATCGAGTCTCTCTCAGGGCGTAGACGTCTCCACAGACTGAGATCTCCCTCCACAGCCCCTGCCTCGGCTCGTCGGGGAACCCCTCCGGATGCATCACCAGAACCCCGTTAGTCGTCAGGCCGTCCATGTGACCGTCGGGGTTTTTCCATTTGGTCGCTTTCTCCTGCAAAACCACAAACATTTAGTCACAGTCTTCTTCTAATAGGTTGCATTCATGTGACATCACAACATCCTAAAGAGCCTGTAGTTTAAAATTGAGATGGAGGGCAGCTGGGAATTATCAAAACTGTCAAAATGCTCATTTCTTGTCTTCGTTTATTGCCATCTCCCCTCTAATTTCTGGACCAACACACATGAAACAAAAAAAACTGTCACAAATTCACAACTCTATGTGAGAAAAACAGTTTTTTCAAAAAGAAAATTGACACACAAAAAAAGGACTTTCAGCAATAAGTCCAACTTGTTGTACTTATGGCTGAAAGTCCTTTCTACTGGTCAACAACATATTTTTGAATATTGTCATCACTTTTGGACACCTTTATGAGATAATAAAAGAGCTTATTTCATATGTGCTGACAGAGAAGACATTAACCTGTGCGACAGTTTTTGTTTCATGTGGATTGGTCCAGGAATGACAGAGAAATGAGCAACAAACACAGATTAGACAAAAGCATTTTGAGCACAGAACTCCCAGCTGCCCTCCACCTCAATGTTAACTATAGGCTCTTTCAGAACGTTGTGATGTCACTTGAACACAACCTAGTCCCTCACAGACAGCCTCCCATCCAGATAGATTCCAGGCTGAAACGTGCCGAGGACATTCCCAAGGTGCTTTGGCCAATAAACATGAAGGGCACTTTATATCGCTGGGTTTCAGATGACATCACAATATTCCAAGGGGGTCATAAAATCTTATAAGTGATCTTTAATAAAACTCTAGATACGTTGGACATGGCGCTCGTTGAAGAAGGGCATGGTGGCCATCTTGTGTTTGGCTGGTGATGCTGACCCTAATAACAAGTAATGTAAAAAGGGGAACATGGTTTTCATTGATAAAATGGCAGGATTTGAGATACAATGTGAGTTGAGCAGTCTGATCTACAGTACGCGTGCTGGATCCAAAAAGCCACAGAGACAAAAACAACTAAAAGATCCGCACAGCTTGCTCTTAATATTCATTACTTGCACCGAGGGACGTTCGGGCGTCAAGTCAGGCCTTCCTCAGTCAGTAATTTGAGATACAGTAATTGTTTTTGATGTGTTGCTGGTAAGTCTAGGTATCTCAGTCAAGACATATTTACTCTGAATATGGAGTTTTGTACATCTTTAAAACATCTCATCTTAGCAGTATTTAGAAAAAGAAATGAAGAAAAATGCACAATACAAAAGAGATGTTTCCTATCTGTTTACATCGCACTAGGTTTGAAAGGACAATTGCAATATGGCCGCCAGAGCTTGCCATTCCTTCCAACATATCACTATGGCCAGTTTTATTAAAGATCTTTATCTCACCCTACAGTCTTAAATCCCCCATATTGACGGACGAAGACAACAAAAGCCATATCCTCCTCACCCCGAGGAAGATATTCTTGGAGGAGTCGAACCCGGCGGCGTAGATGCGGGCCGTGTAGGGCGGGTTCCGCTCACAGACCACACGGCAGGCGAAGCGCGAGATGGTGCTGGGGGCGATGGAGGGGTCCTCGCTCTCCTTGCCCCCTCCGCTCGTGTCCGTCACCACGAAGTCGATGGGGCTTTCTGTGGAGCGGCCGATCTGAGGGAAACGATTAAGGGTCAGAACCAGTCTTTTACAAACATGCTCAGACGGCTACGAGGCGGATAGTTCCAGAAGAGCTGCTCATTTGTACACAAGCCTCCACTGTTTCCCATGTGGAGGAGACACTTCCAGGGCCCTAAGGCCTTGTCCACACGTAGCAGGGTGTCTCATAAAACGATGGTATTTTTCCATGATTTGGCCTGTCGTCCACATTACACCGGAGGTTTCTGCCATTAAAAACAAAGTTTTCTAAAAACTCCGACCAAAGTGAAGATTTGTGAAAACTCCGTTCATGCGTTTATTTGTGTTTGTGTGTGGTCATAAGCAACCGGGGTTTAAGGGCTAAACGTCACTGCCTGCGCCAAAATATACTCCGGTCACGTGACGTCAGTGTTTACATTCAGAGCAGAGGCAGCAGGACGCCCTCAAACTGTGTTTGTTTTAACCATAGTTCAAGCACTTTTCGCTTCCCGGAGGAATGGCCTGAGAATTGTCGAATGTCACGATCCTCGCGCCTGTCGTTGTTTGAGATGCTCCGCACATCGACGGGCAGCTGCCATAATGTGATCACCGGTCAGTGTGGTGAGAAAAGTAGCTCTAACGCTGTGCTGCTTATCTGACGAGGTAAGTGTTGACAAGAGACGGAAGTTTACTCTAATGGGATAGAATCTGGGGAACTACCGCAGTCTATCAGTTTGGCTAATGAATGTGCATTAAAAGACACTTGTGCGGTTAAGTCTGGATGGCTTTTCTTTTTTAAACAAGGTTGTGTGGACTCGCATTTTTTTGTACACGGTTTGAGGAGGATCTTCGGTTTTACAAATACCCTGCTACGTGTGGACAAGGCCTAAAAAGCGATGGTCATATGAGCAATGGCGATGTTCTATGATAAGCAACATTATTGTTCACAAACAGAGCATGGCTTCCCTGGCGTTGTAACAGATCTGTGACTGAAATAAACTGTACTACACGTCTGACTGGATTCACTAAAACATCTGGTGAAAACTGTGGAAAAAAACAACAGTCATGGTCCATGGCACAGCTGATGACGCTCAGGCCCCGTGTCTCTCTCCTTCGAGGGCTGTACACTCCTCTTTTTTTTTCTGAATGGTGTTCATCTTGTCTTCTAGTTACTTTACTGTTTAAGTTTCTTATATGAACACATCGATGACCTTATTGTCTGATATAGAAGAAACTTAAACAGTAAAGTACACTCCTCGTAAAACACTGTGCACTCCACTATGTTTATGATTCATTTTTCTCATGTTTAAGGTGAAAGTTGAAAATATCAGCGTTTATATCACTATAACTGTGAAGAACTTTGCCAATTTTGCTGATTAGCCTTAACTTGTAGCTATTAAAGTGTCATCCCACACTCCTTCCACTCCCCCTGCTCCCCACGCAATAAACGAAAACTCTCCTTGTTTGTTCCTATGCAAAATCATGGATTTTTTTGACATGTCGTCCCCTTAGAAATGATAAGGTTCTTCATTCCTGGGTGGTTCTGAGACACACAGGTTGGTTTAAAGTTTTGACCAGTCATAGAACAATATGGCTGTAACTAATGAAGTAAATCATGTACCAAAAGATACAAACCTTTGTGTATAGAATGGGTTGAGAAACAAGAATATGTTAAAAACTCTAGCGACAAAAACTTAGAGCAGGAGAATAACCTTCAACAAAAGCCACAGATGAACCGTGTGCACTGTTTGTAAAAAGCTAACGTGAATAAAGGTGTTTCAAACTGTGAAACCGATGCATGTGTACTGTAGAGGCTGCGTGTTTCACCTGGAACATGTCGGTGTCATTGTCATGGCAGTACTCCACCACCACAGTCTGGTTTCTGGACAGTGTGAAGGAAATACTGTGCTGCCCCCTGCTGTGCACCGCCTGGAAAAACAAGAGAAAAGGACTGACGACAATATACAGCAATAACAATAACCTGGTGATGTATTGGGCAGCTCTTAGGGCTGCACGGTAAAATTACCGCGATTCGATTTGCGATATTAATATTATGTTTTATTCAATTCAGTATTGTCCAGGCATGGGGTGATAAGGAAATTTCGTGCCACAATTTCCTTGGAGACAAAATTCACAATATTAACACAGTAATTATCTGCCGTAGTTGAACTGATAAGTGATAATGCAAATTATGAAAAAAAAATGCTGCAATCAACTAAACGTGCCTTCTTTTCATCGCGGTTACCAATACTATTGTTTATTGCCACAGCCCTGGTATTGTAAGCAAAATCTACTTCTAAAACTGCTTTTATACATAGCAGTAGTACTAATTTATTATATTTCAGCTTCATGAAACGCTGGAGAGGAAGAAAACAACCCTCAGCCTTTGGGGTTAGGTAATTGCAGTATTTAAAATTGCAATTCATATTGATTCATCTTGCAGCCCTAACAGCTCTAGTTATTATGTAAACACAAGCAATAAGATATTCATAGAGTAAACTATTTATTCTAATATACAGTAATAGTACTAGTATAGTATAGTATAGTACCATTTCCATCTTGCTGTCAAGTGAATTTCTCCATTGTGAAATCAATGAAGTCTTATCTTAACCCTATCTGAAAACAGCATAGAAACTGAGATCAAATAAAAAAGTAATATAGGTAAATGTAAAAACATATGACTAAACCAGGTTTCAAATGTTTTACTTGATATAATCTACATCAGTGGTTCCTAAAGTGTGGTCCGGGGACCCCCAGGAGACTTCAGAGGCACTGCAGGGCGGTCACTAAAGGCTTTCAGACACCAAATAAGCAGAGCATGACATAGACATGTGTATTTCTGTAATTATAGCCAGTATTTAACCAATATTCACCGTTATTTGTAAAATTAGGCAAATCTGAGACAAAGCATTACATATCCTTCGAAAAGATTTTATTCTTATTTTTGTGGGGCACTTTTTAGACGCACTGACTCTGGGAAGGGCTCATCATTCTACATTAATAATGCATTTCTTCAGCGGGGTCCCAGATTGTTTTCATGGCAATTTTGTGTCCCGGCCAAAAAGATTTGGGAACCCCTGCTATAGACAATAGATTTTTCCAATGCGTCTGCAAATCAGAATCTACAATGGTAATAACTGGGGGAGAAAGAACTTCTGTTCGTGAACAATAACGCATAGAAAACTAGACAATAGAAAACACAACGGGCCTGAGTCACTCTTCCTTTGGCGCTGTCGTGAAAAGCAGGAAAACAAAGCAGGAAGCCAACGCAGACAAACATCCTCCTGGCACAGACAGCTCCACAGCAGGAGGCACGAAAGGAACGTTTAGTGTAAAGATCACTGACTAAACTAGGAATAGATCTAAATCAAACAATATTATATTTACACAGACTGGGTGTGTGAAAACCATGGTGCTATACAAAAGTCATGTATTATTTTTATTTTCTCTAATTAAGTCTGAAATCGCAAGCATGTGTTCCACCTAAAACATTTTGATAAGAGATCGTTTCATGTATGCTTTAGTAATGTGTTTACATATCATGTAGTCTTCCTCATTAAGACTTTGGTTAAGACAGTTGAGAGATAATTTAGTCCAATAGGTTTGGTGGGTTGGTTGGTATATCGGATCTACAGAGGTGGTGCATTGCAAACCCATTTTTAAAAGGTTCTCGCCCTCAGTTTTAGTGGCATCACAAGGTATTTTAAAGGCAAGCATGTATATTTGCAGTACCAAATGCTCTCTCAGTCAGTTTGTGGAGCCGGCGCTGATCACAACTGATCATTTTTTTGTGAAAGGGTTGTTTTTTTACCAAGATGTTTTGATGTAGTCTCTTCCCCAGCAGCTCCTCCCCTCACTGCTGTGCTTAGGGAACTAGCAGCACATGACACTCTTCTCTGCTCTCACACTTGTTGTCAATTTATGGAAAGAACATAACAACTTTTTTTTCTGAGCAGTTTTAAGTAGAAAAATAATAATTAAGCACTGTTCCCATTGCACATGCAAGTGTGCGTATGTAATTATGCTGTCTAAACAGACTGTAGCCCAGTTGCAACATGAAAATGTCAAAAGTCCCCAAAATGGTGTCCACAAGTTACAAAGAGTAAATATTAAGTGATTCGTGGATAGAATGTTGTGATGTGATATGGATGGGTCTTCAGAATGCCAATGCATTGATCTCTTGAAATTTAAAATTCATTAATGATTCAGAACTGCGTCCGGAACCGTAGCCACTAATAAAATGTCCGTCACACCTTGCTGTCCTGCGGAGTGTTGAGGATGTGGACAGTGCTGGGTTTGACTCCGTTGGCTTTGGCCCGTCGATACAGAGCGAAGCGGCTTTTCCTTCGCCCTCTGTCTCCACTGGGCAGGGAGCCATTATACCTGCAAAACACAAGACACACATACATGAAAAACTACTAATCACAAATATATAATGTAGAATAAATAAAGTTAATAGGTTGCAATTGGATTAAAACCTGTGAGTTTTAAATTAGTTTAGCATTTCAGTCTTTTCTCAAACTTTAACCACTGTGCATGTTAATGATGTACTGTATCTTGATTTTAATATGCATCGCAAAGAAGGCTGCCCAATATACTGCCAATCTTTATCTTTATTATTGCAGATGACACATGTCAATAAGCCACATTTATATATATATATATATATTTATATATACGAAATGATTTGAGCGCGCAAAGCAGCATGGGTATTCCCAGGCTAGTTATAGCTTGTTTGAAAGCTTAAAAGTCCTCAGTTCAGTCAATACATTCCTTTTACAGCCCCAAATGTGTAGAGTCAATATTTTGTGAACCAGTTTTTAGTGTCTGCTAGAATCAAATGCCTAAATGTTTAGAGACATGAGCAACTAGATTTAAAACTAGGAGATGAAAAAAATATATATTTACAACAGATTTGTCAGAAATTATATACCGGCCTATGTATCAGACCCCAAAAATCCATATTGGTCTGGCCCTAGTAAAAATGTGCTAAAGCTGTAAGAATTATTAATAATAAAAAAGGGTATAAGGATCACAAATATTATTTAAAAAATATATATATAAACAAAGGTGGTAAAATTGTTCTCCGAAAGGGACTGTATAGTATGTATATGGGGGTAAAGTTGTGGAACAATTTGTATGAAACAATCAAAGAAAGTAGCAGCATTAGATATTCAAAAAAGAATATCATTTTTTTTTAATGTTTTAATTATATTTAAAAGCAGGGAATAAGTTCTGGTCAGGACGTGTTTACAGTACTGTGGGGCACTAACATTCAGGGTCAGGGGTTGACAAGTTTACACTTCACTCTGCTTCCTTTTGAACATGTGGAAAATGATTACTTTTTTGTATGTTCTGTTTGTGATTTAAAAGCCCCAAATAAATGAAAGTACTGCTTTAGTTGTGATTTTCCGACTTAAGATCCATTTGAGGCTTGTTTGTGTCCAGATTTTGACAAAAATTGCTCAAAAGTGCCATGTATTGTGTGGAAATAGTCATTATTAAATGGTCATTATTACAATAGTCAACGCAGGAATCAAACATTGGGTCTTTCTTATTTTGAGCAGCAAAAATCACAACTAAATCTTATCGCAATACCCCATATTTTCCGGGTAACTCTACAGAGCTGTGTATGCAAGGACTCCAATAACTGAACCAGTGAGATATGGTCTTTTCTAATGTGATAATATCAGAGTTCAGTGGGGCAGACCCCGAGGCGGAAACAGTGCAGTAGTTTTAGCCTAAATCAGATCAGAGCAGCTGGTCCCCGTCCGCTCTCATCTGTGTCACACTCAGATCAAACATTTTGGGTCAGCGACAGCGGCGGACCTCCAGCCACATGTGAGCAGATTATATGAGAGGATAACAAGGAGCATATGACTTTTTAACTGTACTCAAAAGCAGGGAAAACTAGTAAATGTACAGTAAGTGTGTTTATCAGGGGTCTCTCCAACATGTGGCTCAGGAGATATCAGGCCCTCTCCAGTGCAGATCTTTTCTTAATAGCTCCCCAAGGGCTTTCCACATTTCTACTTAAGCTGGATGAGTCCAATTTGATTACAGCCACGGCAAAACCACACATAAGTCACATTTATAGATTCTCTTTTTGTGCCCAAAGAACAAAGGGACACAACAAAATCCTACATTTTCAGTTTTTAGGTTTTGGCTCAGTTGTTGTTGTTAACATATAAACTTTCACCTGGAAACAAATCCAAACTCTGTACAATAAGGAGTAATTATTGCATATTGAGAAACTGATTCAACGTTTCTCCATAGAACTAAATGGGGAATTGTAACTTCAATGATCATTTTCTCAAAATGCATCTCCACTTTAGTAGCAATTAGGGTTGTCACGGTATGAAAATTTTACCTCACGGTTATTATGACCAAAATGATCACGGTTATCGGTATTATCATGTATTTTTTTATAAGTGTGTTGAATATGTTCAGAAAGCATTGATAGTCCTACACAAACTGTAAAAGTTTTTAAAAAGTATCACTGCTATTATATTTAAATATAAAGAAAGTTATTACAATTAGAAATGAGCAAATCTAGGTGTTTTGTGTTACTACAGACAAAAATAAGTTTGATTAGTGATATTATTTACTTTATATTCGTATATAAAGCTAAAAGTAAAATAAATTCTAAATCAATTTCTCACTAATTTTAGTTGCACAATCATCAATCGACATCATGCAAAAATACCAAATATTATCAATGATATATTCAATAGCAACAGATAATAGTCAAAATATATAGATAACGGTGGTTGGGAATTCATAGGCAAGGAGTGTTTTGAACTCGATTTGTGCAATGGAAGTGAATGGGTGAGGGAGAGTTACTCTGTCTTTTAGACTTTTGTTGATGTAAGGAAATCATTTGCTGTTACGGATCATCCATTCATCCTCAAACTTCACGGATATATTCTGAAATACACTTCGGAAGTAAATGATAAAACGAAAGAAGTACTCGTCTCGTCTAACTTTTCAAACATGGATAACA